>PVKH010012221.1:0-17380 GCA_004027955.1 Chaetophractus vellerosus | reverse complement strand
AACCCTGAGGATTGGGATGGAGACATATGGTTTGATGATGATATTGGTGGGGTCATTGAAACCCTAAATTCTGCTGAGATTTTGTCAGATAAACCTGTAATTGTCTACCCTGTGGACTCCATGCAATGTCAAGCTTGTATCACCCAGCCACTAGCCTGCAACAAGGAGTCCAGACCTCCTCCCTGTCCTGAGGCTGATACCAACCAAACTCTAGCTCGCACTGCCCAACCTCCACCCTGCCCTAAGGAATCTGCCATCCAACCTCTGCCTGAAGAGATTAATCTTGCCCAACCAGGTGAAAATGCAAAAAAAAATGTCCTGAAGTCAATAGCTTGCAAGATATTTCTAATCCTTCTCCATACTCCCTACTCCACCCACCACCCCTCTTCTCTCAGACCTATTACTAGACTAAAATCACAACAATTTCCCAAAGGCAAATTACAAAGCATGAACCATGAAAAAGTATGATCTAGTTTAATAGAACTGCATGAGTTTTTCAATTTATATAAACAGAAATCAGGGTATTTGAGTGGGAATGCATATTAAGTGTATGGGATAATGGTGGAAGGGTTATAAATTTGAATCAGGCTTAATATATGATATGGACCTATTAAGCAAAGATTCTGGATTCAGTGCTGCAGCTTGAGGGGTTGAAAAGGACTCTAACAGTTTGTTTGGGTGCCTGGCTGAAACATGGACCAAAAGATGGCCTAGAATGTTTGAGGTAGAGATACCCGATTTACCCTGTGTATTAGTCAGTCAAAGGGGTGCTGACGCAAAATAGCAGAAATTGGTTGGCTTTTATAAAGGGTATTTATTTGGGGTAGAAGCCCACAGTTACCAGGCCATAAAGCATAAGTTACTTCCCTCACCAAAGTCTATTGTCACTTGTTGGAGCAAGATGACTGCTGATGTCTGCAAGGGTTCAGGTTTCCTGAGTTCCTCTCTTCCTGGGGCCTGCCTCTCTCATGATTTAGGCTTGCTTCTCCCCACAAGGCCTTCTGCAAACTATCAGGCAAATGGCTCATCTCTTTCTGAGGCCTTCTCTGCTTCTTCACCACCAAGCCCCACTGTGTGCTTACTTCCCCAGGCTCCAGCTTTAAAACTCTGCATCAGAACTCCAACTCAAAACTCAAACCAACTCCTCTGCCCTGCCATTTAGTTTTATCTCTGAGTTTCCACCCACCAAAGGGTGGGGACTCAACGTCCTACTGACCGGCTCAATCAAAGACCTAATCATAACTTAATCATGCCTAGAGGAACAGACCAGTTTACAAGCATAATCCAAATATCTATTTTTGGAATTCATAAATAATGCTAAACTGCCACACCCTGGTATACTGTAGATAAGGTGATCCAAAGTCTTAGAATGATTGGAATGCTAGAATGGATTCACCATTTAAAACTTTCCCACCGAGCCCAGGAATGTCCAGAGGACACACCTTCAACCAGGACTGTGAGGAATACATTTTCAAGACCAAATTCATCTTTCCTGAAGAGATATGTGGTTGCTTTTCTTTGTAGTCCAGATATTACTGTGGGAACTGCTGTCATGGAACTAAAATCCTTGGACACTATGGGGATGATTTGCTTGCCAGCTGGTGGAAACCAAGTAACAGTAGTTAATCACCAAAGACAAGGTGGACATGGCCATCACAATGAAATGCAGACACAAAGCAGCATCAAAAATTCTGAATTGCATAGAGCTATGGTGTTGGCTAATTGATCATGGGGATACCTAGAAGTAAAATAGACAGACATTCTACTGATTTCCTACTTGATCTTCATAAGCAGAAGTTTTCTGGGTTGAGTGAACAAAACCCTAAATTGAATGACAGGCACAGAGAATCATGGCCCTTTAATCAATTCTCACACTTGAGATAATTTACAGACCCAGAGCCCCTTGAATGAGGGTAAGGCCAGGTACCCTTGGAGAAGGATCCTGTTACACTGACAAAAATTTATATGTTAGTTTTTCTCCCATGTTTCCCCCAAAGAAACCCACAGTCTTTTACCACTGTGTATTTGGGAAAAGGAAATGATCATACATTTTGGGGATTACTGGCTCAGAAGTGACATTAATTCCAGGAGACCCAAAATGTCAATATGGTCCACCATTTTTATTAGGGACTTATGGAGGTCAGATGATCGATAGAGTTTTAGCTCAGGTCAATCTCTCAGTGGGTCCAGTAGGTCCACAGACCTATTTGGTGGTTATTTTCCCAGTTCCAGAATGCATAATTGGAATAGACATACTCAGTAACTAGCAGAATCCCCACATTGGATCCCTGACTTGCAGAGTGAGGACTATTATAGTAGGAAAGGCCAAGTGGAAGCCACTGGAACTGGAGGGATTACAGAGCTCAGTGCCACCATAAAGGATCTAAAAGATGCAGGAATGGTGATTCCAACCAAATCCCCATTCAAACTTAACCAGGTGGTGACTCTAATTGCAGCTGCTGTCCCAGACGCAGTATCATTGCTTGAGCAAATCAACACACCCCTGGTACCTGGTGTACAGTTATTGATTTGGCAATTTTTTTTCTCATTTGCCATTATTCAGAATCACTAAAAGCAGTTTGCTTTCATCTGGCATGGCCAGCAATAAATCTTCACTATCCTGCCTCAGGGGTATATTATCTCTCCAGTCCTGTCTTAATATTGTCCACATGCACCTTGATCATCTTTCCCTCCCACAAGACATCACACTAGTCCATTATATTGATGGTATATGCTGATTGAACATAGTGAGCAAAAAGTAGCAATGACTCTAGACTTATTGGTATGACATTTGCATGAAGAGGATGGAAGATAAATCCAACAAAAATACAAGGGCTTTTAACCCCAGTGAAATTTCTAGGTGTCTCGAAGTATGGGACATGTCGAAATATCCCTTCTAAAGTGAAGGATAAGCTGCTGCATCTGGCCCCTCCTATGACCAAAAAAGAGGCACAATGCTTAGTTGGTCTCTTCAGATTTTGGAAACAACATATTCCTCATTTGGGTGTGTTACTCCATCTCATTAACCTGATGACCAGTAAAGCTGCTAATTATGAGTGGGGACTGGAACAAAAGGAGGCTCTGCAACAGGTCCAGGAGGCTGTGCAGGCTGCACTGCCACTTGGGCCATAATATCAGCAGAAGTGCTGGAAGTGTCAGTGGCAAGTACAGATGTTGTTTGGAGCTTTTGGCAGGCCCCTATAGGCAAAGCACAACACAGGATCTTAGGATTTTGGAGCAAAGCCCTGCCATCTTCTGGAGATAACTACTCTCCTTTTGAGAAACAGCTTTGGCCTGCTATTTGGCCAATATTAGAGACTGAACGCTTAACCATGGACCACTAAGTTACTATGAGACCTGAGTTGCCTATCATAAGCTGGGTATTGTCTGACCCACCAAACCATAAAGTTGGGCGTGCACAGCAGCACTCCATAATAAAGTGGAAGTGGTATATACAAGATAGGGCCCAAGTAGGTCCTGAAGGCACAAGTAAGTTACATGAGGAAGTGGCCCAAATGCCTATGGTCACCACCCCTGCCATGTTACCTTCTCTTTCCCAGCCCACAGCTTTGGCCTCTTGGGGAGTCCCTTACAATCAGTTGACTGAGGATGAGAAAACTCGGGCCTGGTTTACAGATGGTTCTGCATGATATGCAGGTACCACCTGAAAGTGGACAGCTGCAGCACTGCAGTCCCTTTCTAGGAACTCCCTGAAGGACAGTGGTGAGGGCAAATCCTCCCAGTGGGCAGAACTTCAAGCAGTGCATTTGGTCGTTCATTTTGCTTGAAAGGAGAAATGGTCAGACATGCATTTTTACACTGATTCATGGGCCCTTGACAATGGTTTGGCTGGATAATTTGAGACTTGGAAGGACCATGATTGGAAAATTGGTGACAAAGAGGTCTAAGGAAGATGCATGTGGGTAGACCTTTCTGAGTGGGAAAAAAACCATGAAACTATTTGTGTCCCACATGAATGCTCACCAGAGGGTGACTTCAGCAGAGGAAGACTTTAATAATCAAGTGGTAAGATGACCCACTCTGTGGCTTGCACTCAGCTTCTTTCCCCAGTCACTCCCTTCCTTGACCAATGGATTCATGAACAAAGTGGCCATGATGGTAGGAATGGAATGTATGCTCAGCAATGTGGACTTCAACTTGCCAGGGCTGATGTGGCTATAGTCACTGCTGAGTGCCCAATCTGCCAGCAGCAGAGACCCCCACTCATCCCCTTGATGTGGCACCATTCCCCAAGGTGATCAGCCTGACACTTGATGGCAGGTTGATTACATTGGTCCACTTCCATCATGGAAGAGGTAGTGATTTGTTCTAACTGGAATAGACACATATTCCAGATATGGGTTTGCCTTCCTTGCATGCAATGCTTCTTCTAAAACTACATCCATGGACTTACCAAATGTCATATCCACAGTCATGTTATTCCACACAGCATTGCTTCTGATCAAGGAATCCATTTCCCAGCAAATTATGCATGGGAATGAGATCATGGAATTCACTGATCTTACCATGTTCCCCATCATCCTCAAGCACCTGGATTGTTAGAATATTGGAATGACCTTTTGAAAACTCAATTACAGCACCAACAAGGTGGCGATACCTTGAAGGACTGGAGCAATGTTTTCTAGGAGGCTGTGTATGCTCTAAATCAGCATCCACTCTATGGTGCTCTTTGTCCCATAGCAAGATTCACACGTCCAGGTATCAAGGGGTTGAAATGAGAGTGACACCACTAGGAAAATTTTTATTTCTTGTCCCTGCAACCTTATGCTCTTCTGGTCTACAGGTTTTAGTTTCAAAAGGAGGAGTATTTCCAACAGGGAACACAACAACGATTCCATTGAACTGGAAGTTCATACTGCCACCTGGCCACTTTGGACTCTTCTTGCCTCTAAATCAACAGATAAGAATGGAATGACTGTGCTGGTTCGGGTGATTGATCCTGACTATCAAGGGGAAATGGGACTGCACCTATACAATGGAAGTAAAGAAGAGTTTACGAGGAATACAGGAGATCCCCTAGGGCATCTGTTAATACTACCATGTCCTATGACTAAAGTCAAGGGAAAATTGCAACAAGTCAATCAAACTTGGACTAACGATGGCCCAGAATCTTCAGGTATGAAAGTTTGTGTCACCCCACCAGACAAAGAACCATGGCCAGCTGAGGTGCATTTGAGGGTAAAAGAAACATTGATTGGCTAGTGGAAGAAGGTAATAATAAATATGAACTTCGACCACATAACCAATTACAGAAATGAGGACTATAATGGTAACGAATATTTCTTCCTTGCTTTGTTATGCGTATGTCTGTATTTGTACATAAAACGATTATCTTTTTTCTTCCCCTATCATATGACATAAGTTGTATCAGTTTTATGTTGTAATATTTAAGGATGTCAAGGTTAAGAGTGAATATTATCCAAGGACTTGCACCCTATTCTGGAGGGAATTAGTGCTTTTCTGGTTGTACACAGGACAATTGAATATTGTGAAGTAGAAATTTATCTATCTATCTATCTATCTATCTATCTATCTATCATCTATCTATCTACCTATCTATCATCTATCTATATCTATCTATCTGTTGTTTTTATTTAGAGACTAACTATGGTTTAAGGTGATGTGGTATGGCTGCGGAGTTGACAGGGGTATACTGTTATGACTAGCCTAATGTGTCAGCTTGGACAGGTAATGGTGCCCAGTTGTCTTGTCAAGCAAGCTCTGGGTTAATTGCAATAAAAGAGAATTTCATGGACTTAAACATCAATGAGTTGATTGCATAGATGGCTGATTACATCTACAATCAACTAAGGAGATTGCTATCAGCAATGAGTGACCTCTCATCCAATCAGTTAAAGGCCTGAATAAGGGAAGTGATTTCAGCATTCAGATAGAGAGTTCCTGACTCTATATCAGACAGCCAGCATCTCCTGGGAACTCATCAAGGACCTCCATTGGAGCCCCTGGTTTGCAGCCTGCCCTGCAGAATTTCACTTTGTGCATCTGCACAGTTGCATGAAACTGTTTAAAAATCTTATGCTATTTACAGATATCTGCTGTCAGTTCTGTTTCCCTAGAGAAGCCTAACTAATACAGTGGCTAAGACAATACCTGGTCCATGATGGGCAGCTCAGTTCACATGGTACTTGGTGGTCCATGGTGAAGCATTTAGTCTCTCCCAAGGTCCAGTACCAAGCCAAAAACAGTTTCTTAAACTGATATTAGCTACCTTCAGAGGGCAGTAGGGGTTTGTTCCAAAATCTTATGATTCTATTCTGTGATCCACCTATATGGGTTTGCCAAAGGCTCCAAACAGCATCTCTAGCTGCCACTTACATTTCTAGCACCACTGGATCTGCTGGATCCTATGCCCAAGAAGAAAGACAAATTGAATGACAGCCTGGACATGTTGCAGAGCTATCTCTAGTTCTGGTCCCTGGTCAAAACTAGCAGCTTTTCAGGTCAGTCAGAAAATGGGCCAGAGTAGCACAACCAAATGAAGAATATGTTGCCTCCAAAATCCAAAAAATGTATCTAGGCATTGTGTTTTTCCCTTGGTTGTAGGAGGGGCCAGATGTAACCACTTATCCTTTACCTTTGAAGGGATATCTGGACATGCCCCACACCACTGACTGTCCAGAAATTTCACTAACATGGAATGTCCATGAATTTTTGTTGAATTTTTCTCCACCCTTTGACATGCAAATATCTTACTAATACGTCTATAGTAACTAGATTACTTCTTGCTCAGAAGGTTTGGCATAATGTTATCAGTATAACAGACCAGTGTGATGTCTCAAGGAAGGGAAAGGCAGTCAAGGTCCTGGGAAGACTAAATTATGATATAGGGCTGGAGAGTTGATATATCTCTGTGGAAGGACAGGGAAGGTTTATTGCTGGTTTTGCCAGCGGAAAGAAAACTGTTTCTGGTAGTCTTGACTAACAATTGTCAAGACAAAAAGCTTTTGCCAGATTAATAGCCGCATACTAAGTATCAGGGGATGTGTTAATTTGCTCAAGTAATGATATATTGGAATAGCAGCTGCAATTGGTGTCACTACGTGGTTAAATTTAGTATAATTCACTTTCATCCTTCTATATCCATCTGTTTTCTGAACAGTCTAAATAGGAGAGTTGAATGCAGATGTGGGAGGCTCACACTCTTGAGGATTTTAGGACGGTGATGCCCACTCTACTTCTGATTGAGAGGGGGCTTAGATCCCATGGGGCAGATGGATAGAACTGTCTTGTTGCAGTTGTAGATGCTCTCTGTTTGTTGAAATGGGCATTGTCCAATATCATCATTTTGTTAATTTTCCTGGGTGAGTCCGATGAACTGGAGAGTAGGTGTTGGCTTCTATTTTGCTGAGATTCAGAGTTCAACCAGCATATGAACAGCCAGAAGATTTAAGTTTCTGAGACATACATTTAATGGTTATAGTGCTAATTATAGGTTCAAACGTAAGAGGCAGAAGAACCATGTGTAAGAAAATTATAAATGAATCTAACTCTGATACATTGACTTTATTATTATTATAGTAATGGAAGAACTTGTAGCATTGATATAAAGGCAGTGGTCACCAGATGTTCTGAGGGGAGGGAGAGGAAAAAATAGGTATAAAATGGGCATTTTGGGGACATTGTAATTGTTCTCCATGATATTGCAATGACTGATACAAGCCATTAGGAATTTTGTCAAAACCTACAAAATTGTGCTGTGCAAAGTGTAAATCATAATATAAACTATAGACCATGGTTAGCAGCAATGCTTCAATATGTGTTCATCAATTGTAACAAATATACCACACTAATAAAAGATGTTGTTAATGAGGTTAAATGTGGGAGGGGGGAGAAGGTGGGTTATATGGGAATCCCCTATACTTTCAATGTAACATTTACATAATCTAAAGCTTCTCTAAAAATAAAGGAAAAAAGGTGGGTCTGTTTACAGTATCATGATTTTTCCCATTGGTCAATGTACCCATCCTTGCATTATTGTATTCACTTTTCTCTTATTGTAATAAATAATATTCAGTAGAGCAATTTTCTTTCAATATTTCTCCTTCATCATGAATAACTTGTTTATTATTGGCCTTGCTCTTCCACATAAATTTTAAAATTAGTATTTCAAATGATGTGAAAGACCAGTGCATTTTTAAAAATTGTGTTAAGTCTATGAATCAATTTTGGGAAAATTGACATCTGTGTAGTATTAAGATTTCCTATCCATTAATATAAAATAGTGCTCTATCTACACAAGTTTTCTTTATGGTTCTCAACTAATTTTAGAACAATTTTCGTGCAAATTGTGCACAAATTTTGAATTGATTTATCCTAGATGTCTTACAATTTTTGTTGCTATTGTAAAAGCATGTTTTTAGAAATTTCATTTTTTGACTATATGCTGGTGTATTTAAAAATTTATTTTTATGTTTTTACTTTAGGGCATTTGAGACAAATTATCTGTTGGCAGTTCAGCAATATGATCCTATCCCTTTTATTTTTACCCCTGGTTAATATGTGCTATAATGCCTGCCAATGAGAGGCACTTGGTTCGATTTGGAAGAGTTTAGAGAAACAGACGTTGCTTTACTGCTCTCTGATAGCAATGACCTGGTATGGAATCCTTCAGATATTAGATACTGTGCTGGATTCTGGGTTTAATATCATAAATTACCTGCACCATTTTCACAATGAAGGCAGCTGTGTTTACTATGGGCGGTTACTACTTATTCCAGATTCTCTCAGTACTAATAGCTCAGAGCTCAGGGTGACATGTCTTGATTTTTTTTAACCACCCTTTCAAAATAATTTTAAATTATCTGTATCTATAATAAACTCTTTTTTTTTGCCTTAAATGACTAGAATACTTTCTGATTTTTCTTATCAAAATCTGATTAATTCACCAATCTAAAATATTATACTCCTTTATCTGTGCTTTTTAGCTTTTCATGTAAACAAATATATTATATGCAAATCATTGCACTTTTAAAAATACCCTCCATTTCTTACATTAATTTCTTTTTCTTGTCTCAGTTCTCTGGCCAGTTCCCCCAATATAATAGTAAACAGTAGCAGTGATAATTATTTTTCTTATTTCAAGTACTATTTTGATGATTTTAGAAGGAATTCTGCTAATGTTTTATGAATAGGAAGTTTGTATGCTGTGAGATATTAGTAGATTCCCTTTACCTCTTTACCAGTTTAGGTGTGTTCTAATATATGTTTTAATTGTTAAGAATCTTATTATCAGTGGGTAATAATTTTATCAAAGGTTTTTTGTTTGTTTGTTTTGCTTTTGAGAAGAAAGCTTCTTTTTTTTTTGTTACGTATCCCCCCTTTCTGCTTGTTCTTGCTGTGTGCTTTTTTGCGTTCTTCTGTGTCTGTTTTGTCTCCCCCTGTTGCGGCGATGCACGGAGTCAGCTCACTGCACAGGCGGCTTGCCCCACTCGTGGGTGGCTCTGCTCTGCTCGCGGATGGCTCTGCTCTGCTCGCGGGCAACTTGCCCTGCCCATGGCGGCTTTGCCCTGCTCACGGCAACTTTTTGCCCTGCCCACAGCGGCTCTGCCCCGTCCATGGCAGCTTGCCCTCTCAAGGCGGTCTGCCTGCTTGGAAAGGCCCCGGGAACTGAACCCGGGGCCTCCCATGTGGTGAACTGGCACCCTATCCACTGGGCTACAGCCGGCCCCCGAGAAGAAAGCTTTTAAACTATTTAATTTAAATTGCATGTCAGCTCAGGTTAATTAACTTTAACTAGCCTGAAATTAAATAATTAAGAAATTAAATAGCAGTTTATATTTCTGGAATTTTTTTATTTCAGGCAAATCATATATTTATTGATAAAAGTATTTCATGAAATCATCATATTATCTTTTAAACGTCTCCTTTATTTTTGTTTCCATTTTCATTTCTAATATTCTTTATTTGTGATTTTTCTTTTTCTCTTCACTTATCTATTTTCATAGGCTTTAAAATTTTGTCTTTATTTCTCCTCTCCATTGTTAATGTTTATTTTCTATTTCAATAATTTCTTCTCTAATCTTAATTATCTTTTTTGTTTTTCTTTCTATGTGTGCTTTGCTTTTCTTTCTTTACCTTTTTTTAATAAACTTTAAATCTTATATCACTCCCAATGTAACATACACTTTCCTTTGCCTGTTATTTTTATTCTTTTCTTTTTAAATCCCATACATTGAATATATTACAGCTAGATACACACAATATTTGTTTTGATTTTCAAACATGTTACTATATTATTTGCTCATCCTTCTTGCTTCTCATGAAATTCTTCTGGAATTATTGTCTTTCTTGAGACATATTTTAGAATGTCTTTTAGTGAAGGCCTTTTCATTGTCAAATCTCTTGGGTTTTCTTGATCTGAAAATGAGCTATTTCATTACCTTTTATGAAAATATACTGGATACACATATTGAGGTTGTCTGGTATTTTTAACAACCACATTGAATATATTATTTCACTGCCTTCTTGCTAACATCCTTGATGTTAGAATGTCTGATTATTTTATATGGTGTGAATTTTATTTTTTATGGATCCCTATAAGAAAAAAATTGTGTTTGCTTTTGTTCAGATTCATGGGTGCCACAGACTCTGATCAAATTCAGTCTACCTACTATGAGGATTCAAGGTTACATGGTTCAGCTTTCCCACCTCGTCACTGGCCAAAGATAACTGTCCTGATCACAGGACTTCTTGTATCTGCTACAGTCCTTAAGCTTATCATTCCCAGCTCTGTTTTCAGCTCACTGCTTTGTATATTTTGATATATTCATTTACTTATTCACTTTTGGTGGTTTTTTTTAGAAGAATTTTTCTCTTTCCTACTTAAATTACTATATCAAAAAGTATTAGTGCTATTATTATTGTTGTCATTGTTGTTATTTAATCCAGGATCTACTTTCTTTGGAATTGTAGAGTACATCAGCACATCTACACTTTGATCTTGCCAGAAACAGATGTCCTCCTCTGACAGAGATTTCTCACAGACAGGTAAAAGACAAAAAATTAAAAATTAAAAAAGACAATGAACTATTATATGTACCTTTAAATGTGACTTTTAGATAACTGGGTAGGAGTGGCATTAAAAGGCTATAATCATCCTCCCTGAGGAAAAGCCATAATTATATTTTGTCCCAATTAGCTTGTCTTTTTTTAAAAACCCAGACAAAAGCATCTGTAAATAATACATCCAACTTAACTGCTTATCATGAAAGCTAAGTCAGGCTTTAATTCAGATGTCCACAAACTAAGGCCTGCAGGCCAAATCTGGCCACTGTCTTCTGTTTATCTGAATAAAATATTATTGTAACAAAGTCGCACCACTTATTTATATTATTGACTATGTGCTGTAATAGTCAATTTGACTGGTTACAGCAGAAATCATATGGCCCCCAAACCCTAAAATATTTACTCGTTGATCATTTAAGAAAAAAGTATTGTTAAAGCCTGACTTAGTTATACTAGACTAAAGATAAATCTGCAATTGCTGCAATATATATCCATGCTTGCTTTATCTACATTTTTTTCCTTAAGAAGTTGCTTCATGTATCTGAACAATGATACATGAATCTCCGGATTCTCAAATGCTGCCCACCACCGGCACCTTGCATTGGTATGGCATATTTGTTGTAAGCGATGGTAGCATTTTTTAATAATTGTATTTTTTAAAAAAATAGTTACCTTTGTTAAAATTAATGAAAGATTATTAAAATATTACTATTCATTATCGCCCATAGTTTACATTAAGTTTATTTTTCCATATACCCACCTATTATTAACACCTTGTATTATTAGAGCCATATATTCATTACAATCCATACAAGAACATTCTTATATTAATAACTATAGACCATCATCTATAATAGGATTTATTGTACTATAGAGTCCTATGTTTTATCTTTTAATTTTTATTCCAGTAACATGTATGTCCCAGATTTTCCTTTTTAACCACATTCACCTATGTAATTTGGTGTTGTTAATTACACTCACAGTATTGTGTTACCATCACCACCATCCATTACCAAACCTTCACAATCAACCTAAATAGAAATTCTGTACAAATTAAGCATCAATTCCCCGTTCTCTAAAACCCACTCTATCACCTGGTAAACTATAATCTGGCTTCTAAACCCTTATTATATAATAAGTTCATGTCAGTGAGTTCATGCAATATTTTTCCTTTTTTCTCTGGCTTATTTCACTCAGTTTGGTGTCCTCAAGGTTCATCCATGTTGTCACATACATCAGGACATCATTTCTTTTTATGGCTGAGTAATATTCCATTGTATGTATATACCACGTTTTGTTGATCCCTTCATTGACTGATGAACACTTGGGTTGCTTCCATATTTTGACAGTTATGAATAATGCCACTAAAAGCACTGGTGTCCAAATATCTGTCCAAATCCCTACTTTCAAGTTTTCAGTGTATTTACCTGGCAGTGGGATTACCAGGTCATATGGTAATTCTTAACTTTCTGAAGAATTGCCAATCTGATGTCCACGGTGGCTGCACCATTTTACAATCCCATACGGAACTGAATGAATGTTCCTATTTATCCACATTCTCTCCAACACTTATAGTTTTCTGTTTTTTAATAATTCCATTCTAGTGGGTGTGAAATGGCATTGTGATTTTGATTTGCATTGCCCTGATATTCATGATATTGATCATCTTTCATGTGCTTTTTAGCCATTTGGAAGAGAATGCCTATTCAAGTCTTTTGCCTATTTGTTGATTGGGTTCTTTGTCTTTTATTGTTGAGTTTTAGGATTTCTTTATATTTTGGAGTATTAAATCCTTATCAGATATGTGGTTTCCAAATTTTTTTGGAAAAAAGTTTTCTTTTCACTTTCTTTGATAGTCTTTTGAAGCATAAACATTTTTAAGTTTATTTCTTTTCTTCTGTTGCTTGTACTTTGGGTGTAAAATCTAAGAAACTATCACCTAATACAAGAGCCTCAAGATGCTTCCCTTTATATTCTTCTAGGAGTTTTGTAGCCACGGTTTTTGTATTTAGGTCTTTGGTACATTTTGAGTTAATCTGGTATATGTTATGGGATAAGTCCTCATTCATTCTTTGTATTTGGATACCCAATTCTCTCAGCACTCTTTGTTGATGAGACTATCCTTTCCCAGGTAAGTGGACTTGGCAGCCTTGTAAAAAATCAATTAGCCATAGATGGGAGGATCTATTTCTGAAATCTCAACTCAATCCCATTGGCCAACTATCTATCCTTGTAACAGTTGGACCACCGAGGATTTGTAATATTTTAAAGTCAGGAGGTGAGCGTCTTCTGACTTCATTCTTTTTCAAGATGTTTTTGGCTATTGTGGGGCATTTACCTTTCCAAATAAATTTGATAACTGATTTTTCCACTTCTGCAAAGTAGACTTTTGGAATTTTGATTGGGATTGCATTGAATCTGCAAACCGTTTTGGATAGTATTGACATCTTAACACATTTAATCTTCCAATTCATGAACATGGAGTGTCCTTCCATTTACTTAGGTCTTCTTTGATTTCTTTTAGCAGTGTTTTATAAATTTCTGTGTGTAAATCCTTTACATAATTTTAAAAATTTATTCCTAGGTATTTGATTTTTTTCTAATTTTTTCCCCCTTCATTTCCTTCTCAGATAAATTGGTAAATTTACTCCTAGGTATTTGATTCTTTTAGGTGCTATTATAAATGATTTTTTCCCTTGATTTCCTTCTCAGATTGCTCATTACTAGTGTATATAAACACTACTGATTTTGGCATGTTCTTCTTTATTTTAATTTGCCAGTGGACTGCTGATGCAAAGTGCCAGAAATTTGTTGGCTTTTATGAAGGGTATTTATTTTGGGTAAAAGCTTACAGTTCTAAGACCATGAAAAGTCCAAGTCAAGGCCCCATAAGAGGTACTTTCTCACCCATGTCAGCTGCTATATGTTGAAGCAAGATGGCAGGCAATCTCTGCAGAGGTCTCTGCCATTTATTGGACCTCACCTTTGAGAAAGGAGGCATAGGTCTTGTCTCCTTCTGGGCCTCCTATATCGGTCTCAGCTGTTCCATTCTCTTCCCAAGTTCAGGTGTAAGCTATCAGACATATAGCAGGGCTGTTCTCCTCTTGAGCTGATAGATGGACCCAGCGTCTTGGAGCTTTGTGCTTAAGCATCCTCTCTCTCTCACATAGCAGAATCAAATATGCCATTTCCTGTTTTCCTCTGTCTATGTGAATCCATTTATATCAGACCTAGCAAGGGGCAGGGACTCAATCTGAGTCATGTTTCACTGAAGTATTACAATCAAAAGTCCTAAAGCAACATTGTCAAGTAATCTAATCAAAGGCCCTTCAACTGAATTTAATACAATCAAAGGGTATCATACACAGAGGAATAGATTAGTTTACAAACATAAAATTTCTTTTTGGGCATTCATAAAATATCCTCCAACTGACACAATCTTTTACCTCACCATTTGCTGAGTTAATTTATTAGCTCTAGCAGATTTGTTGTAGATTTTTCAGGACTTTCTATATATAGAATCATGTCAATCCCATTGCTGAGTTAATTTATTAGCTCTAGCAGATTTGTTGTAGATTTTTCAGGACTTTCTATATATAGAATCATGTCATCAACAAATAGTGAAAATTTTACTTCTTCCTTTTCAATTTGGATGACTTTTATTTATTTTTCTTGCCTAACTGCTCTGGCTAGAACTTCCAATACAATGTTGAATAACAGTGGTTACAGTAGGTATCCTTGCCCGTTTCCACATCTTAGAAGGAAAGCTTTCAGTCTTTACCATTGAGAACAAACTTGGCTGCTTGTTTATCATATATGCCCTTCTACATGTTGAGGAACTTTCATTCTATTCTTATCTTTTGATGTGTTTTAATCAACAAAAGATGCTGGGTTTTGTCAAATACCTTTGCTGTGTCAGCGAAGATAATCATGTGGTTCTTCCCTTTGTTTTGTTAAGGCAGTACATTATATTAATTGGTTGCCTTATGTAGCATACCCTCTCATACCTTGGATAAATCCCATTTGATCAGGGTGTATAATTCTTTCAATGTGCTTTTGGATTAGATTTCCAAATATTTTTGAGGATATTTGCATTTACATTAATTAGAGAAATTGATCTTTAATTTTCTTTTCTTGTGGTACTTTTATCAGGCTTTTGTATTAAGGGGATATTGGCCTCATAGAGTGAGCTAGGTAGGGTTCCCTCTTTGTCAATTTTTTTGGAAAAGTATGAACAAGATTGTTATTAAATCTTATCGGAAAGATTGCTAGAGTTTACCTGTAAAGCCATCTTGTCCAGGACTTTTCTTTGTTGGGTGTGTTTTAATATCTGTTCAATCTATTTACTTGTGATTGGTCAGTTGAGATATTCTATTTCTTCTAGAGTCAGTGTAGGCTGTTCATCTGTTTCTAGTAATTTATCCATAGCATCTAGTTTATCTAATTTGTTGGCACACAGCTTTTCATAGATAGTATCCTCTTATGATTCTTTATATTTCTGTGGGACCAGTAGTAATGACTCCCCTCTTATTTCTGATTTTATTTATTTGCATCTCTCTCTTTTTTCCTTAGTCAGTCTAGCTACAGGTTTGTCAATTTTATTGGTCTTTTCAAAGAATCAACTTTTGGTTTTGTTAATTCTAGCTATTGTTTTTTATTCTAAATTTCATTTATTTCTTCTCAAATCTTTTTTATTTCTATCTTTCTTCTTGCTTTGGGATTAGTTTACTATTCTTTTTCTAATTCCTCCAGGTTTTTAGCTAGGTCTTTAATATTAGTTCTTTCAGTTTTTTTAATGTAAGCATTTAGAGTTATAAAATTTCCCCTCAAACTACCTTCTCTGCATCCCACAAGCTTATTTTTTTCCTAAGGCTGTCCTGCTTATTTATTGTTTTGCAGCAGAATGCCTAACATAAAACACACTTGCAAATATCCAGCCATGAAAAAAGAGATAGTGCTTACATACAAATGGCAGGCATGGTTTTTTAAAAAATAAATTCTTAAACACTAATGAAGGTACTACAAGCATTTGGACTCGAGGTTTACTAGGTCTTCATAGCTGAGATTTCTCATCTGTGAACCCACGAAATTGTCCCAATTTTCCTCCCCCCAATAATCAACACATGGAATCAGCAGTGATAATGTTCAAATGTGATCACAATAAGCCCCTTTACTAGAGCTTTCCCCAGCCCTCTACAGACATGATCTGGCCTGGACAAAAATGGTAAGAATTTGTTGAAAGTCAATGGTCCATAATAGGTAAGCAAGGATTCTACGTGATTCTCTTGGTTTCCATTTCTGGTAAGGAAAGAGACTAAGATGATTTTCTTGAATTCATCATACAGGACCAGCAAAAAGTCTCCACCCATCCTTTGAGAACATTGGACCATGCACCCTTGAAGTAGGCTTTGCCACTTTCATTTTTAAAAAATCTTCCTCCAGCAATCAACAGTCCTGGTATACATGATGTCAGCTCCTTTGCACCCAGACTGCATCATCATCCTTGTCTCATGGTGTCAAAAGGGTAAGAGACCACACCAGTCATGGCTTTCCCAGTCTAGGCAATCATCCAGCTCACCACACTGTGTGTATCCTTGGGGTTGGGGACCATAATTTGGCTTTATCATATACGTCAAAATAGGCTGCCATGTGATGCCTTGCACAGAGATGCTGAAGCCCTGGTACAGGCCTTGGATGCTGTCAGACTTGTTGATCTTCACCAAATCGTCTCCCAGGCCTTTGAATTCTCTTTCTGAGTCAGATTTCCCATCATTAGCCCCAAGCGGATTCTGGTGAAATCCAGTGGATAGATGAAGCAGAGAGTAGTGGCTCCAGCCACCCCACGGGAGGCAAGGGTGTCAGGAAAATACCTCCAGAACTGTGTGTGCTTGTCTATACCACCCGGAAGCACCCATTTATACTTATCCTTAAAGGCAAAGTTGAGGGCTTGGGTGGGGAAATAGCAGATGGTGTTGGCCAAATTACCTCTCTATAAGGAGAGGATGTCCTGCTCCTTGGGAATGCAGACTATACAGTCCACAATTCCTTTGTATTGTTTGTAGGCAGAAATCTGTTTACTGGTGTGTTATAGCTGCAGCAGCTGCTTGACTTGCTCTATAGGGGCCATGGCCTTCTTGGAAATGGCAGCAGTGATGTTGCCTTCCAGGAAGTCCTTGGCAAAGGAAATGGCCTGTTCCATCATGATGGCAGAAGTGTAGCAGAGCAGGTGGGGGATCAGTGGGAGCATTGAGAGCCAGGAGGGGGCTCAGCACAGCTGCCGGCATTGAAAGACCCATAAGAAATAGTACCTTTACAATAGTAGTTGGAGACTTCA
>PVKH010012220.1:0-17384 GCA_004027955.1 Chaetophractus vellerosus | reverse complement strand
CGGCCGTGTACTCACACAGGAGGGACCATGGGTAGGGCTGAACTTTGTCTATAAAAGGGATAATAGTCAAGGACTGAACAGTGGCTAAGAATCATTCTTCTAATGTCAGAGATTTCACATGCCATTAACCTCCTTAAAGCCTCCCCTTTTGTGAATGGGAGGAAGCCCGATTTAGTAACTAAACAGCTGTGTTCATGTTTTTGGGTTGCTCACATTCCTTCGCACCTGTCCCCTACAGACCTCTCTAGGATGTGTTTGCCCTGCCAGTTGAGAAAAACTAATTCCTCAAATGATTTAATAATCCTCAGTGGCTTATTGAATGATAGTAGCTACAAGTTACTCATACTGAAATGTACACATAATTTACTACTGGTAAAAAGATTTTGTAGTTTGAGAAAATAGGAAGTAGATAGAAAGGGTCAACTATTAAAAATAGAGAGTATCAGTCCTATATTAACATTTTCTAGAACTATATTAGGCTAGAAAATCTCTCATGGTGCCACCAGGCTGATCATATCATGAGGCTAAGTTAGAATGGCAACAGGCTGTGGCAGCTGAAGGGGAAGACAAGACCACCAGACTCAAGACGGCAACCTGAGTTTGATTCCTGACCTGACGCTAGCTGTAAAGATTCAGAAAAGTCATACAACTTTACTAGCCTCAGTCTTCTCATACCTAATATTGGAATAATAATACTGTGTATTTCTAAAAGTTAATAAAAGAAGAAATATACATGAAATCACACAGCAAAATTAGTGCCAAATATCCAGTGGGTGGTCAACAAAAATGTATTAAAGCCGAATGGCCCCATTTCCCACAGAACTATGGAGGCAAGACTACAAAGAGGGAGAAAATGCCTGCCAAAATAACTGGACTCTTAACTGAAAACTGGCTGTCCACAAAAGAAGAGCAATTTCATATAAGTATATGAAATGTATGGCTCTGTTTGGGTTTTTTAATTATCAAAAGAAAGAAGAATTAAGCAATTATAATTTAGGTTGCATTTTCATTCCTTTCACCTAAGGCCTATGAAGTCATTTTATCATAAAACATAGAGAGCAGAGGAAAAATCCAGGTCTTAATTGAAGGCAGTATCAGAAATAATACAATATTTAAAAATCCCCACTAACTGTTTTTTTTTTAATTCAATTCTGCATAGGAGCACTAGCTTTAGAGGCTCAAGATGACACTGATGTAACTAAGTCAACATCAGTGAATTCACATGGTGGGCAGAGTTCCACACTTGCTCCAAGCAAGGCAGATGTGGAAAAAAAAAGAAGAAAGGAGTCTGGGCCCCTCTGGAATTTCCAGCTCATTTGGGAGCAGAGACTAGACACACAGACACACAGACATGTGCGTGTACACACATACACACTCACACACACGCCCCTAATGAAAAATAGATAGAGCTCAATGAATGGCTGTCCCAATAGTAAAAACTGGGTCTATAAATGCTGAGGGGTGGTGTCAAGGCTATTTCTGATAAAATCTTTTTATTCCAAGAGGTTTGTCCCTGAATTGAAAATTTCTCAAATCTCTTAAAAAAAACAAAACAAAAACCAACGAAAAAATAAAAAGATAAAACAAGTCAGGTCTTAGGGACAACTCATGATGTTCACAAGCCACTTCCATTTTCACTATTTTCCTAAATTAACATCCACAAATGTGACACAAAGGCAACTTTTTGAAAACCAGCTTACCTTATAGTTAAAATATAGCCATCCTTTGGGACATGTTCCATGCTGTTTTGGTGTATCTCTCTCTTTCTCTATGATCCAAAACTTCTTTCGCTTACAAATACTTGGCATAGAAACGGAACACTCTTCACTACCCCAGAGTCCTGGAGGAGAAAACGGTTTAGCCATGGCTTGGGAAAAATGGCGACTCTTTGTAGGCATCATCTTTGATCACCATTTCCATCATCACTATGGTTTGTCATAATTTATTTTTTTAAACCTAGGACCTGAACTATTGATCACAGAGTTCTCTAATGACAACAGCTAAGTGGAAAAGGTACCAAATCAGCAATTCCAATTCAAGAATGTAGAAATTTTGCAAGTGCAAAAAAGTCTAACTAAACAAATACTACAGTTGCTATCACAGAACTGAGTAAAGACTTAAGAATATTTGAGTTGGGTAACAAAAGAACACTTTGCAGAGTAATATTTTTGTTTAGAATTATTCAGCTTCAATGTAAAAAGAGAGAAAAGATCCTAAAACAATAGACATTTTCACTTCGTAATTCTTTAGAAAATAAATTTAGAAAAATTAAACCCAGAAACTTCTAAGAAAGTAGCACTTCTCAAGACTGACCCTTAAATAAAACAGATATGCAATGTAGATATGCCCCCAGGAAAATATATCCCGAAGTCCTTAGTCTCCTGGAAAATCTTTTTTTTTTTTTTTTAACATAGAAGAGCTGTATTTTCAGAGTGAGGGTTATAGAATGCATTTCATTGACATTCAAGTTATAAATTCCAGAACAGGACAAGGATGCATGCAAAATGCAAGGGCAAGTTTGGTTTTCCAGTACCAGAAATATGAGCCAAAAGCATATTGGCATTTTGGAACTGGGGATAAAATGCCGTTTTCAATGCAGATTAGTTGCTATTCTCCCAGAATCACAAACCAACCCTTTTTATAGGCTATTGTGACACCTGCTGGCAAAAGCAAGCTGATTAACCACATAGCTTTTCCTTTCCTAACATCTGTAGAGCTCCTAGTACCAGGGATTGCTTTCCATGTTTATCCTTCTTCTCACTTAGGGTACAAGGTTAGTTAGAATTTGTTAGAGTCAGGGATATCATTACCCTTCTAAAAAAATTGAAGTGAAAATCACAGAATTAAAAAAAAATTGGGATGAAAGATTAAAAATAATTTTAGTTTTATCTAATGTAAACAATTTATGGCAGGGCAATCACAATGTTATGCAACCACTATGTCTATCCAGTTCCAAAACATTTTCATGGCCAAAATAAAACCCTGTACCTATTAAGCAGTTATTCCTCATTCCACCCTTCTCCCCAGTCCCTGGCAGCCACCAATCTACTTTCTGTTACTACATACTTACTTATTCTGGATATTACATATAAATGAAACTGTACAATACAGGACCGCTGTATCTGGCTTCTTTCCCTTAGCATAATGTTTTTGAGGTTCATCCATGTTGTATCAGTACTATTTCCCTCCTTTTTATGGTTGAATAATATTCCATTGTATGTATAGGTCACATTTTGCTTATCCATTCATTGTGGATGGGTATTTGGGTTGTTTTCACCTTTTGGCTTTTGTGAATAGTGCTGTTATGAACATTCGTGTACAAGGATTTGAGAATCTGTTTTAATTCTTCTGGGTATATATCTAGAAGTAGGATTAATGGGTCATATGGTGATTCTATGTTCAATGTTCTGAGGGACAATCAACTCATCATTACCTTTGGTTGCGGGGGGATAGATATGAGTGGACAATGCAATCAAAACAACACTATTTGATGAATTGAATGAAAAACAACACAGTCTTCAACATAAATGTACTTTTAAATCCAATTTGCAAATAGTTGCTGTTCTAAGGCAAGCAGCAATTAATTCCAGGTATTACCAAATCATGCTGAATTCAACAAATTTTTTTAATAAATGGGAAATGGAAGTAAATTGCACAGAGGTTAAAGTTCTGGGTAATTATAATCTAGATACTAGGGATAGATTAAAATGGGTCTATATTGAAATTTCCTAGAGAAAAGTATTTATTCGACTTATTTCTAAACAGTTTCAATG
This sequence comes from Chaetophractus vellerosus, assembly GCA_004027955.1. NCBI lineage: Eukaryota > Metazoa > Chordata > Mammalia > Cingulata > Chlamyphoridae > Chaetophractus > Chaetophractus vellerosus. Next base: position 13,611 of record PVKH010012220.1, on the reverse strand, counting down.
GGTTTGCATTTGGTGCTGTTTTGGTTCATGAGGAAGGACTTAGCCAGCTGTAAATTATTTTCAAGCAATGAATTCATGGATTAAACTGAAGGAATGGCCACCCTTAAACCTGAAGACGGATGAAACTGAACATATTCAACTGAAAAGGAAAATAATCAAACAAAAAACTTCTTACTGAATTAATGCAATGAAAGGAGACTTTAGGCCTCCTGAAAATTATGTTAGTATAAAAAACCCCAAAAAGGATAAATAAAATGACCTGTTATGGATGAAATGAAGCCACATTTCTGGTTCTGATTATTCCCATATCCTTCTCTTCCTTTGTCCCAGTTTTGGTATATTAATGGTGCACCATCTTGCCAGCTGTAGGAAAATTAAACATTTTAAAGTCTTCTCTCATTCTGCATGTTCAGCTTCCAACACCATTCTTGGATTTCCGGAGAGTGGATTGAAGGCATAATATATTATTAAATTTAAAAAGACACTGATGTACTTGGTTAGAGAAATGAAAACTTTTAAGTTAAAGATAATGCTGGAAGGCTATTCAGTAAATTGATCACCTAAGATCTAGTTCAATCGTTCTGTAAATAAAGCCTGTTGAACAAAATTAAATGCAAGTTCATCTAGGTTCATACCGAAATTCATCATTGGCTCTTTCTTCTCGAAGACCAATCCACCAACTTATACCATACTTTGATAGCTAGTGGGGAAAAAAAAGTGAAAAAGAAAGAAAGAAACATCAGCAATTCTACTTGTTTTCGCTTTTCACTACTAAGATTAATGGGGATGCTGTTAATAGCTTTCTATTCTTCAATATTTTACCCAATTATCTAAGGAGGAATATGCTAAGGCCTAGAATCTTGAGAAAACCTGAAACTTCCTTTTTCTAAAATATGTCCTTCTTAGTATGAAGGAAAATTGGGATGAAAGATTAAAAATAATTTTAGTTTTATCTAATATGCAGTATTTTGCTTACAATTTTCCCTATGTATTTAAAAGTAAAATTTCTAACTCTATTTTAGGGATTTAAAAGGTAATATTGTCAAGTAAAATAGAAGACAGAGTTCTTTTTTGACTAAAAAGTTAGTGGTTTATCCTCTCAGTGATTTATAAAGTCCTATGCTTATGTAGCATAAAGATTTTGAATTTTAGGCATTAGTCTGACTTTTAAGCTTTTAAACAAAGTATTATCATCCTCCCCCTTTAAGTAAAGAGAGACAATGTAGAACAAAAGAATACAGTTTCCAGTGTTGAGCAACTAGAAAATTATCCTTTAGATATTTTGTTAATTTATACCTATTATTAATCACACGGACCTAAGTACAATCAAGTATAAAATTGAAACACCACACACACACATAAACATGCACACACACTTGAATAGATGTAATACTGGATTTATAATCCAGGAAATCGAATTTCCCTCCTTAACTATAAAAGGGGAAGAGGCAGTTAGGATTTCTCTAAGATCTCTAGAGCAGTATACCTTATGGTGTATGGGGTTTGTATGTATGTGTTGAAATGTTACTTAATTTTTATATGCTACAAACCTTATTTAAGGTTTGCAATCTCATTTCTTATATAAAAACTTGGGGAATAAATTTGAAGACATATTTTTCCATATTAATTTTAGGTCACCATAAAACAGAACCTAACAGCTCTCTAACATTCTAATTTGTAAACAGGTATTTTTGCTTCTTACACAGTGTGGCTGCCTGCCATATCAGCGATTTGAAAATAATGCAAAATGGAGCAACTGTAATTTTGGATCCTGAGCTGTTGTTTTGTGGACGTGCTCTTACCTGCTGAATCCAGATTCACATTGTCAGATTTTGGAACGGGTCCACTGGAACTGGCTGTGAGCTCAGTGGGGGAACCACAACAATTTCATTCAATCTAAAGAGGTCTCACGTGCAACAATAGTGGAAATCATGGCTTGATTGTTCACTGCCCCAATTAAGGACCTCTAAAGAGAAAGTATTACTACTGCATCTTAAGTGGTATATTTATTACCACCTCAATTACAGGATGGTAATCCTCCACATGGCATATCACAACCTATTGTGATATGGAACAGAACTTCATAGGACTTCAGAGAAGATATCCAAAATGAAAAATCCAATGTTTAAATAGTTATTTTAAATTTTACTTTGGTGCAAAACCACAATAAAAGTCTTATCAATATGCTTTGGTATAAATCAATGTCACTGATTTTATAATATCAACCAAGATTGGTTACATACAGTAATTAAAGATTGCATCATACTGGAAGAAAATTTGCCAAAGAGGAATAAAACACAGTAACAACTAATTTATTAATCTAATAAGGAATAAAAGGAAGAGCCACGTGCCATCTTTTAAAATGTTTCCATCAAAAATAGCAAAATTAATTTAAGGATTTAGAACATCAGGTTCTAGATGAGGACTAAAATATTTGCTATATCTTTTTTTTTAAACTTCATTTCAACTTCAAAACAAAATAACAGACAAAAGGCAGCAAATATAGATTTGCTTTATTCTTATTAGAAGCAATTAGAAATAAAATTTTAAAAATAATGGCAAATTGCCTAACCAAATGAAAATTTTGCACAATACAGCATAAAATGTTACCAAGCAGACTAATTGGCTACTAGTTCATGTCACGCAACTCTTAAGGAGCTTGAGGCTTTTTACTTTGTAGGCATTAATCTGATTGTTATAAGGATGGTTCAAACAACAAGTACTTAAAAATTCACTTGTCCTCTGTTTTAAAAGAAATTAAAAATGCCTTGTCCTCTATTATTTGAGTGGAAGAGAAAACACTGACTAATTAATTTTCTGAGGAGTGGGAGAGAAAACACTAATTACTTTTCCTAGATGGAAAAATATTTTGTTAAAAAATATTCTGCTTCAGATTTTTAAAAACAGTATGCAATCTTCTTTTTCAATAATCAGTTCTTCCAATTTGCAAATAAATGTTATTTATGTTTTTCACAATTGTAGTTACTACTTTTTGTAGGGAATCTGTACAAATACACATGGAGTATAAAAATATTTAATTATTTATTCTGATTCTTCTGTAGTAGATACTCTGGTCTCTCCAGAACAGGACAGTGACACAAAAGGGGAGTGCAGGCTGGGTCCACAACATGTTTGGGTGGAACAGGGAAAATAGGGCCCACAAAGGCACTGCCAGCTTCTCCTATCATTTTTCTTTAGGATCTACTGGGGATTGAACTCAAGACTCTGTATATGGGAAGCAAGCGTTCAATCACTTGAGCTACATCCGCTTTCCTCCTACCATTCTGAAAGCTGCATTTTCTGGATTTGGCAGTTGCTCAGTTACTGCAACCCTTAACTGTTTTCCAGAGTTTTCAGGTGCCTGTATGTTGGTGCCAATCTACTGGGTGGCAGTCCAAAAGACTGAACCAGAAAATTCTTCTCTGGTTTGTCCTCCCAGAAGTTTCCCTGCACAGATGCAGCTTATTTACAGCTAAAGCAGTGTAAGAAACAATCAAGTCAAAGCAGACTGGGGCAAAGGATTACCTGTTTTATGCAATAGAGCACTCTGGAGGGTGAGAAAGTCTTTTTCCTAGGGAATAGAGAGGGCAATTGAATTTCCGCAAATAGGAGGGGTCATAAGACCAGGAATGAGCACAAGCTCAGGACAAGTCTTAGACTCAAAAAAGATAGAGAGGACCCTGCCCTTCAATTTTACTTCAGGCTGAACTTCTTGAGAAGAGGGCTAAACTCTGAAGGAGAGCACTAGCCAATGTAAAGCCAATTTTCAGAATGTGAAAGATATTTTTTGTGTTGATTTGTTAGCACTCAAGGAAATCTAGGTCATTTCATTAGCTGGATACAAATTTAAGGGAAAGACGGATCAGAGAATAAATCCCAGGGTTAACATTTAAAATATTAAAATACATGGCATACAACAAACGATTACAAGACAAACAAAGAAACATGAAATGATGGCCCATCCAAAGGAACAAGATAAAAATCAAGAAACTATCAATGAAGAAGACCAGATTTTGTACATAGCAGACAAAAACTTTAAAAAAATAATCTTCAAGGTGATAAAGGAAAACACAGAGAAAGAACTAAAGAATATAAGGGAAATGATGAATGAACAATAGGAAAATATCAAGAGCTATAAATTTTAAAAAGAAACCAAGGAGAAATACTGGAATTGAAGATTACACTATCTGAAATGAAAAACTCACTAGAGGGTTTCATAGCAGATTGGAGCTGGGAAAAGAAAGAATCAGTGAACTCAAAGTCAAGACAATTAAAATGATTCAGGAGGAGGTGCAGAAAGAAAAAAAAAAAGAATTAAAAAAATGTGAACAGAGCCTAACAGACCTGTGGGACACCATCAAGCATACCAATATATGCATTATGGGAAGCCCAGAAAGAGAAGAAAGAGAGAAAGGGACAGGAGGAATATTCAAAGGAATAATGACAGAAAACTTCTAAAATTAAAAAAAGACAGGAATATACACATTCAAGTAGCCCAGCAAACTCCAAACAGAATAAACTAAAATAGAACCACATGCCCAGATACATAGTAGTCAAATTGTGGAATGTCAAGGACAAGTGGAGAGTTCTGAAATCTGCAAGAGAAAAGCAACATACTATTACAATGGAGTCCCAATAAGATTATGTGCTTATTTCTCATTATAAACCACAAAGGCAAGAAGGCAGTGGGATGAAATATTGAAAGTGCTAAAAGAAAATAATTACCAACCAAGAATTTTATATCTGGAGAGAAAGTCTTTCAAAACTGAGGGTGAGTTTAAGACATTTCCAGATAAGCAAAAGCTGAGGGAATTCATCACCACTAGACCTGCCCTATAAGCAGTGCTAAACGGAGTTCTTCAGACTGAAAAGAAAGGACACCTGGCAGTGGGTCAAAGTAGCATAAAGAAATAAAGGCCTCTGGTAAAGATAACCATTTGGATAATTATAAATGCCAGTACTATTGTATGGTTTTTTGGGTTTTTCTTTGGGGGTGGGGTGGGGTGTAACTCCACACAAGTTCTAAAATGCAAATGTATAAAAGGTAGTGATAAATCTATAGTTTTGGATTCATAATGTATAAACATGTATTTATCACAAGACATACATAAAGGTGATGGGACAGAGGGATATGTAGGAAGTGTTTGTGTGTGTTTTTAAAGTTAAATTGGTATCAAATCAATTGAGATTGTTATAGATTTAGGATGTTAAAATTTAAGTCTATGGTAACTGTAGTGGTTTGGAGTGTATGTATTCCAGAAAAACACATTCTTAAACTTAATCCATTCCTGTAGGTGTGAACCCATTATAAGTAGGATCTTTTGATAAGGTTACTTCAGTGAAGGTGTGGCCCAGGATGGGTCTTAATCTTATTACTGGAGTCCATTATAAGCAGAATGAAATTCAGAATGAAAGAGAGAAAGCCATGGCAAGCAAGAAGCTGAAAATCAAGAGAACCAGAAGAGAAGAGAGAAGGGAGAGACCAGGAGAGACCACCATGTTCATTACCATGTGTCAGGTGAGCCCAGGACCAAGGACTACAAGCAGCCAGCCTGAGAATATCAGTCTTCAGGAAGAAAGCATTGCCTTGATGATGCCTTGATTTGGACTTTCTCTTGACCTCAAAACTGTTAGTTAATAAGTTCCCATCATTTAAGCTGACTCATTATATGGTATTTGTTTGAGTAGTCAAAGAAACTGAAACAGCAATCAAAAATATATATAAATGAAAAATATATACAGAAGGAATATATATTTCTTCTGAGAAGAGTCTCAAAATGGTTTACAAAAATTCAAATAAACACAAAATTAAGCATTAATTGAAAAACTGAGATATAAAATAGGTATAAGATTCACAAAGACCAAATAACAAAATGAGGCTGTATCAATAGTTTCTTTAAATATAAATGGATTAAACACACCAGTCAAAAGGCAGAGACTGACAGAATGGATAAAAAAAAGCATGACCTAACTATACACTGTTTACAAATGACTCATCTTAATTTCAAAGACACAAGTGGGTTGAAAGTGAAAAGATGGAAAAATACACTATGCAAATCGTAACCAAAAGACAGCTGGGTCTCTACTAATATCTATATACTATATATAGTTTTATTAGTATATGATTTATTATCTTTTATTATTAGCATATTTAACATATAAAATAGATTTTAAGTAAAAAACTTTCACGAGGGACAAAGAAGGTCCCTCTTCTATTGAAAAACAAGTCAATTTAACAAGAAGACATAACAATTATAAATATATATGCACCTAATGGCAGAGCCCCAAAATATATGAAACAAATACTGACAGATTTGAAGGGAGAAAATGGCAGTTCTACACTAATAGTAGGAGACTTTAACACACCACTTTCAATAATGGATAGAACCTTTAGACAGAAGATCAATAAGGGAACAGAAGACTTGAATGATACCACAAACCAATTAGACCTCACGGACATATATAGAGCACTTCACCCAATAGCTGCAGAATACATCTTCTTCTCTAGGGCTTATATGTCATTCTCCAGGATAGACCATATGGTAGGACATAAAACAAGTATAAATAATTTAAAAAATACTGACACCATACAAGGTATATTCTTGGACCACAAGGGAATGAAGCTAGAAATCAATAAGAGGGAGAAATGGAAAATTCACAAATGTGGAAATTAAACAAAGTACACTTAAACAACCAATGGGTCAAAGAAGAAATCACAAAGGAAATTAGGAAATATCTTGAGGCACATGAAAATGAAAACACAACATACCAAAACTTAGAATGTAGCAAAGGCAGTGGTGAGAGGGAAATTTATATTTCTAAATGCTTACATTAATAAAGAAAAAAGATCTCAAATCAGAGATCTAATCTCACAACTGTAGGAGCTAATAAAAAACAAACTAAATCCAAAATGAGCTGAAGGAAGGAAAAACAAAGATTAGTGCACAGGTAAATGAAATAGAGAACAAAAAAAATTATAGGGAATCAACAAAACCAAAGGTTGGTTCTTTGAAAAGATCAGTAAAATCGACAAGCATTTAGCTAGACTGAAAAAGAAAAAAAGAGAGAGGACGCAAATAAAAACAAAAATGAAAGAGGGCACATGACTATGGACCCCACAGACACAAAAAGGATTATAAGAGGATATTATGAACAACAGTATGGCAACAAATTAGATAAACTAGATTACATGGACAAATTCCTGAAAACACACAAACTACCTTCACTAACTCAAGAAGAAATACAAGATCTCAACAGACCTATAATGAGTAGAAAGATTGACTCTGTAATCAAAAGCCTCCCATCAAAGAAAAGCTCAGGGCCAGATGGCTTCACAGAGGAATTTTACCAAATATTACAATAAGAATTAACATCAATCTTGCTCAACACTTCTAAAAAACTGAAGGGGTGGAAACACTTACTTCATCTATGAGGCCAACATCACCTTCATACCAAAGTCAGATAAAGATACTATGAAAAAAGAAAATTACAAATCGGTATCCTTTTGAATATAGATGATAAAAATCCTCAACAAAATACTAGTAAACTGAATTCAACAGGACATTAAATGAATTATATACCGTGATCAAGTGGGGTTTATTCCAGTATGAAAAAGCATGGTTCAACATCAGAAAATCAATTAATGTAATATACCACTTTAAGAGAACAAAGGGAACAAACCACATTTGGCAAAACCCAGCACCCCTTCACGATAAAAACACATAGAAAACTGGGATAGAAGGAAACTTCCTCAATGTGATAAAGGGCATATATGAAAAACCTACAACTAACATACTCGATGGTGAAAGACTGAAAGCTTTAAGCTTTCCCTCTAAGATCAGGGACAAAATAAAGATGCCCCCTGTCACCACAGGTATTCAACATTATACTAGAAGTTCTAGCCAGAGCAATTCAGCAAGAAAAAGAGATAAAAGGCATCCAAACTGGAAGGGAAGAAGTAAACTTTCCCTATTTGTAGATGACATGATCTCACATATAGATAACCCTGAAAAGTCTACAAGAAAGCTATTTGAGAAAAATGGTGTGGTAATAGATTAACATGCAAAAATCAGCAGTTTCCATACAATAATAATGAACAATCTGAAAAGGAAATCAAGGGAAAATTAATTTATAATAGCAACTAAAAGAATCAAATATCAAGGAATAAATTTAACCATGAATGCAAAGGCCTTTTACATGGAGAATGATAAAACATTGCTAAAATAAATCAATGACCTAAATAATAACTGGAAGGACATTCTGTGCTCATGGATTAGAAGACTAAATATTGTAAAGATGTCAATTCTACCTAAAGCTATTTACATAGTAATGCAATCCCAATAAAAATTCCAACAGCCTTCCCTGTAGAAATGGAAAAGCCAATCATCAAATTTACATGGAAGAAGAGGAGCCCTGAGTAGCCAAAGCCATCTTGAAAAAGAATGAAGTCAGAGAACTATACTTCCTGATTTTAAAATGTATTACATAGCTATAGTAATCAGAAAAGCATGGTGTTAGCACAAGGGCCGATATCTAAAAATGAGAATTCAGAAATAAACCCTCACACTTATGGTCAATTCACTTTTGACAAGGGTGTCAATTCCAATTAATGGTACTGGAAAAACTGGATGTCCATATGCAAAAGAATGAAGGTGGGCTCCTACATCACACCACATATATTAATTCAGAATGGATCAAAGACCTAAATAAAAGAACCCAAACTATGAAACTCCTAGAAGAAAACATAGGGAAGCATCTTTAGGACCTTGAGTTAAGCAATGGTTTTTTAGAGTTCACATCAAAAGTGTGAGCAACTAATGAAAAAATAGATATTGGAACTTACAACAGATTTTAAAAAGTGTTTGCTCATCACAGATCTTGACCACAGAAGTTAAAATACAACCTATAGAATGGTTGAAAATATTTGGAAACTACATATCTGATAAGGGAATATATCCAGAATATAAAAAAGAAATCCTACAACTCAGCTAAAAGACACATAACCCAATTTAAAGAGGGACTTGAATAGACATTTCACTAGAGAAGATTTACAAATGGCTAACAAGCCAATAAAGACATGCTCAACATCATTAGCCATTAGGGAAATGCAAATCAAAGCCACAATGAGATTTCACACCACTAGAATGGCTACTATTCAAAAAATGGAAAATTACAAGTGTTGGAGAGAATGTGGAGAAATAGGCCCTCTAATTCATTGTTAATGGGAATGTAAAATGGTGCGGCCACTGTAGAAAACAGTTTGACAGTTCCTCAGAAAGCTATGCATAGAATTACCATATGACCTGGAAACTAGGTATATACCCAAAAGAATTGAAAGCAGGGACTTGAAGAGAGATTTGCACACCAATGTTTATAGTGGCATTATTCACAATTGCCAAAAGATGGAAGCAACCCAACTGTCTATCAATAGATGAATGGATAAACAAAATGTGGTATATAAATATAATGGAGCATTATTCATCCCTAAAAAGGAAGGAAGTTCTGATACATGTGATGCTGGGAAATGAATCACATTACCCACAAAAGGCATGTTCAGGTCCCAATCTGTGGTTCTGTGGGTGTAAACCAATTTGTAAAGAGGATCTCTGAAATTGTTATTAGTTAAGATGTGTACAAACTGAATAGTACACATCTAATATGGCCAAAGTCCTATAAGCAAATGAAATTGGACATGAGATAGCTGCAGGGAGTAGGCAGAAGCTTGAAGTCAATGGAGCCTGGAAAAGAACGGAGATGCCACCACGTGCATGTGTGTAACACATCCTGTGTGTGTCAGAGGGGAAGGGTATATGGAAACTATATTTTCTGCTTGCTTTTTTTGTGTGTAACCCTTCAACTTCTCTTAAAAAAATAGTGAGTGATGTGACCTCTATTTTAGTTCCTCACTCTGGAATAAAATAACTGCTCTTGGACAGTCCAATCCAGTAGGGCCTTCTTAGATATGGAATTTCTTACTTATGAAATGTAAAGGGTCACCACAAATACCACCACTGCCATGAATAAAACATGCTCAGCACAGCCACAAAGTATGCAAAAATAAGAACTGCCTTAGAAATTTGTTTGTTATTGACTACAGCTTTCTTCTTTTTAAACTGATACCATTTCCACTTGGTCCTCATGACCTGTTCTTGGCCTCCACACTCTCTACGCTCCCAATGTCTTCTCAGTAGCACAGACAGACAGTGGGCACATCCTGGTGGTAGTGGCTGGTCTGCCACTGAGTGTCTGTGGGATTGTGGGGTTGTCACTTCACTTCTTTTTCACCACTTTTCCATCATAACAGGTGGTAGCTCATCCTCACGTCTTGGACTAGAGACTATATGTGTATCAAACAGGATTATAGAAACAGTAGAGCCTAAAGAGCAGCGAGGGAAGACATTCTTAAAAGCCTAGTACACACTTCCTCTTTAAACTTCCTACATAGTGTAATTTCCAGGTCTGTTGAAAATAGAGAATGTATCTCATACATTTTTGTGTCTTTAATATCATAGAGCCTGGCACATACCTGATGTGCAGTAAATACTTGTTGAAGGAAAATATTCACTATTCCCTGCAACCTATTTCATTAATTAACAGGTTTTGTATTCTCTTTTCAATTAGTTTAGTTTCTCAAGCAGTTAAGTGTAGTCTTTTTCTTAAATTGAAATGGAAAACCACTCCTTAACATTTTGGGCATAATGAGTCTTTATAAACTTAAAAATATTGTACATTTGTAAGTAAACTTTGAAACTTTAAAACTGCCATGTTCCTTGTCCCTCGCTACTCCCACCCCAGCCCCAGGTACTCCTTGTCCTTCATGGGCTTCATTTTAGTCCATGGAATTTATCCATTTGTCTCTTTCTAATATATTAGGTAATTCTATTTATTTATATTGAGTATGATCTTTCTTCCCTTACTAAGCTCCCCAAAGGCAGGGATTTTGTTCTGTTTTATTCATGGATAGAGCCCTAGGCACTATTAGAGTAGGCTCTCAATAAATACGTGTTAAATGAATGATTGAATAAACCTCACAAAAGCGATAAAACTCTATTACTCACCATTATTGCTAATAAATAATTAAAAGGAGTGAAATGACTAACAACATACAAACCTATATTTCCATCATTTTCTCTTAATCTCTACAACCGGAAGAAAACAATTCCCAAAAAGCTATGGTTTTCAATTATAAATAAATGTCTGAAGTCAGATTAAAAACAAAAATGTCCCCCAAGGACAGAAGAAGGAGCTAAGCTCAGAATTTTTCATGGTTAATTGTATTTGAGTACCGCTTTAATTTTGCTGTGGATAAATTCTTGTTCATGTGCAGAATGAATTGTGAGAAGATTACTGCGCAGCCAACCACAGACAAACTCTAAGGAAGACCATTCTGAAGGATAGGTATGAAACAGGTACTCTGCATCCTGATAGAAGAGCCAGGGTTCATCTGAAACAAAAATAAACAATGCAAATGGTGCAAAAATGATTGAGCAATAGAATACAGACTTAAACAAGGTATACTATGATTGTAATTTGTAGTTTGGTCACTTGGCATTAAAAATGCATGTGAGTATTTATATATTTTATATATTTGTGTGATATATATATATTTGTGTGTGTGCATATTCATGTAAATAAAATAATTTGTTTATTTTCCTTGGTCTACTTCATATATAAGAGAACTTCACTAGTATTCAAAGGTCAGGAATAGATACATATTTTAAAAAATCATGTGTCATGAAAATGGATTTAAGCTATATTAATCTTCAATCATATTTAACATTTATTAATTCTGTTTATAGTTATTTTATTAATCTGAATAAATTAGCTATTGATTAACGCAAGAAAAGAGGCTCAACTAGAGGAATGTGGTAATACAGTAATGTTATGTAATGACACACAACAAAAATTTCAAGCACTGCCAGGAGAGTTCTTACCATGCTGGTACCATGGAGGAATCTTGGGTCTCACATCTGCAAAGTGAAAGCAAAGCACCTTCACTGACTTTTCTCCACAGGGGTATTATCATTCAACTACTTCCGCTTTAAAAACCTTTTGTATTTCACCTTTTTAAAAATCATTTTTAAAAAGGTAATCTGTGTTGTTTGGAATATACGGTTAGTTTCATGCTTGGAGAGAAACTCAAACAAGACTGCTGATGAAAGAAGGAAAGAAGAGAAGACTTGCTGAGGGCCTTCGGTGTATCACACACTGTGCTAGGTGCTTGCACTTACTCATTCTACAAGTAATTCTGTTCGCTTTGAATGTTAAAGTGACATTTCTTTCAGACTGTACACTCAAAATAAAATATTCCACAATATTGGCAGACTACCCCTTTTCCCCAGCTAACAAACTTAGCATACTGCAATATCATCTTTTCTCATTTCCCTACATTACATTCTTTTCAAGATAGTGCAGTTTGGTTCATCATTCAATACTTTGGCTCGGGTGCTTAAATTTTAGATCTCTGCAACTCTTCACTTGGGAAACTGCTATAGAATATTAGAAGGCGAACACATAAAGATCGTATTAGTACTTTTACCTCTTGGAATTTTGCATATCCACTCACGTTTGGAACCACAGTGCGAGGGCAGCAATGTTTTGTTTGCTTTATATACAGCACAATTTCTTGCATCTTCTCCAAAATAAGTATTGTCTAAAAATGAAGATACCACCTGCAGCAGATGAAGTTCATTATTCTTTAATGATGATCCACCACAAACAGTTTCAAAAGATCAAAAATTGGGGGGAGGGGCATCCCTATAATCATATTTCTGGAGGAAGCTTCAGAAATGTCTGGATATGATTCCAGTTAAAGGCTGTTCTGCATTTGTAAAGTAAGCTCATCCAACTTGAGCGTTTTTCTTAAAGATGCTTTTTCTTAAAAAGAGGCAGGCTGCTCCTTTTCCCAGAAGTAACGAGTCAGATGCAGGCACTGTGCTGAGCTTGCACTGTTTTCTAACTGGCGGGACTTGTCCAGCCCTGGGATCCTGGCTAAACTTCTTAACAGCTCAGGGAGGGGTCGGATCTGGATATCACCTTTGATGTAGATTCTTCTGCATATATGCTGTAATGGTTTGAGTTTGATTTAATTATGAATTCCAAAAATATAGATTAGATTATGTTTGTAAACTAATCTGTTCATCTGGGCATGATTAAGTTATGAGTAGGGCGTTAACTGCCACATCAGTGAGAGGTTGAGCCCCACCCCTCGGTGGGGGTGGTCTCAAGTATAAAAGGCTAGACAAGTGGCAGGCAGCGGAGCAAGCAGATTGAGGAAAGCAGATTGAGAAAAGCAGGATGAGAGAAGCAGGAGATTTGGAGATTTGAGAAGCAGTTCTGATGTTGGAGTGAGCCAATCGCCGGAGAGGCTACAGCTGGCCTTGTGGAGAGACGCAAAGCATAGAAAGCCTCATAGTCTACAGCTGAACTCGTGAAGGAAACAGAAGCTAAGCCCGGAGAGAAACGCAGCCCCGGGAACAGAGGAACTCGGAAGCCTGAACCCTGGAGACGTCGGCAGCCATCTTACTCCAACACGTGGACTTTGGTATGGGAAGAAATTTATGCTTTGTGGCCTGGTAACTGTAAGCTTCTACCCCAAATAAATACCCTTTA
>PVKH010012219.1:7021-17495 GCA_004027955.1 Chaetophractus vellerosus | reverse complement strand
GCTTCATGGGGGCCCGGGGCCCACCTCTTCCAAGGGCTTGCCCAATGGCCATTCTTCTATTTCCACCCTCCTCAACCATGTGGGGGGGGGCAACCAAGCTCCAGACTTCACCTTCCAAATACATGGGGGTGATGGCCACACTTTCCCCAATCTCAAACCTCTTACTATGGGGAGGTGGAGAGAACATTCTCCCTAATCCCTGGCATACAGGCCTAAACATCTCAAAACAGTGAGTTGGAGACCTGACTCTCCCTAATCTATGGGGAACTAGCATACCCCCTCAGAGTTGTAGGGTGATGACCTAACTCTCCCCAACCACAGGGGAATGCACTCTACCCTCTTTGTAGCCTGGAACAACCAAACTCTCCCTGAGTAATGGGCTGTTAGATCAATCCTCTGCAAATGCCAGGGCAAACTCAACTTTCTGCACACAGGACAAGCTTTAATTCCAGACTTCAGCTTCCATTGTTTTCCTCTTGAAGCCATTATTCATTCAATCTCTCCATTCCCTGTCCCTTTTAGTTCAGTCCAACACTTTCATTCATACCGATTTTGCAAATATCTTGTTGGTTTAGCATGCAGGAAACAGGGGTCCAAGCTGTCAGACAGATTTTCCACAAGTCTTTCCTAGATAAATGCATTTCCAAACCTGACTTAAAATTTCCGAGTTTAGTTAAGTCCTCATATGGGCCACTATCCTCTGAGGTCTAGTTTTCCAGAAGCTTAGAATTTCCCAAACATTAGTCTCTGGTTTCTTTGTGTAGTTTAGTTTAGTTCTCAACTTATCTCTTTCCTCTCACATTTTGTTATGAGCTAGAAAGAGAAGCCAGGCTACATTTTCCACCTTTATTTTGGAAATCTCCTCAGGTAAATGTCCAATCTGATCATTTTCAAATTCTGCCTTCCATCTACCATCAGGAGTCAATTTTTCCAAATTCTCTGGAATTTTGAAACAAGGATCTCCGTTCCTCAAACTTCCAATGATAGTTTCCTCATTTCCTTCTAAGGCCTTATCAGAAATAACTTTAAGGTCTGTATTCCTACGAATAGTCTTTTCAAAGCAATCTAGGTATTTTCTATTAAACATCTCACAATTCCTCCAAAAGAGGCCTCTTACCCATTTATTAAAAAAATGTTCCAATTTTTTATAATTGCAAGCAGCATGACCTCACTCTCCTGTCACCAATTTCTGTTTTAGTTTGCCAAAGGGCTGCTGATGGAAAATTCCAGAAATGGTTAGGCTTTTAAAAAGAGAATGAATTTGGGGTAGAAACTTACAGTTCCAAGGCTGTGAAAAATCCAAATTGAGGCATCATAATTGATGCTTTCTTACCAAAGTCAGCTGCCATATATTGAAGCTAGATGGCTGCCAATCTCTGCCAAGGTCTCTACCTTTCTGCAGCTGTAGGCAAATATGACATAGGTCTTGTCTCTTGCTGGTCCTTCTCTCTTAGTCTCAGCTGCTTTCTTAGTTCAGCTGTAAACTCTCAGCCATGTGGCTCATCTCTCCCTGGGCCTTAGCTCTTTGAGCCTCCCTGGGTCTTCTCTCCTTGCAGCTCATCTGTGGGTAAAACCTTTCTCTCGCATGGCAGGATCAAATATACTGGCTTCCTTTTCCTGTGTTTGGATTTTTAATCAGACCCAGCAAGAGGGCTAAGACTCAACCTGAGTCACACCTCATTGACACAGTCTAATTGAAAGGGCCTCTCACACACAGACACACAGGAATGGATTATTTCAGAAACATAATTTTTCTTATTGGTATTCATAAAATAATGTCAAACTGCCACACCATCCAAAAGAATGTAAGCTTGAGGAGGGCAGGGATGTTTGCCTATTTTCTTCTTTGTTGTATGCCCAATGCCTGGATGGACTGTCTGGCACAGATGAGAAATAAATAATTTTTAATGAATGAATGAACTAGACATTTTTTGAAGTTCACCAATTTTTTCCACAATGGATATTGATTTAATGATGAGTTGAGGTAGAATAAATATGTATGTAATTATATTTTTAAAAAGAAAGGGAGATAATAGTACCAAATCTGGTAGTTTAGAAAGAAAGGGATATACTCTGAAAACATCCTGAAAAATCATCATTATAAAGAACATTTATTGTATGATTGCTAAGTGCCTACTGTTGTTGTGTTAAAGACTTTTCATGTACTCTTTTAGGTTAACTAACTTCCCCAAATTGCATAGCCAATAATTTGTGCTATTTGGACATCTTTCTGCTTCCGGAGACTGAGCTAATAAACTACAAACACATCCTGCCTCATGTTTAAGAAGTTGTTTTCAAGCCTCATTCCAAATAGGGATTGAACTTAGGGCTCTTAAAAGTCATGTTCATGCTCTATCCTTAAAACTAAGAAATCTGAATCCCTAGGAAAGTCAAACCAGAATCTTTATAAACAAACAAGTAAAAATAACTTCCAAGTGAGACTGATATGTAGCCAGAGTTAACAAACTTGGATAAAATAAATAAATAAATTCAGCCAGAAAATATACCATTCAGAGAAAAAAGGTTTTATTCATTGGAAGGTGTAGAAGTTAGGAAACAAAAGAAAAATTTTGGCATCTGATAGATACACCATGGCACAAAAAATCATTTTACTGGTTTCTGAAATAGCAAACACATCTCTAGCAAAAATTAGGCAGGCAATAGGATATGAAATCAACAATCATGCAAACAACTTTGTATGAAGAGTCACCAAAATATTTCATGTGAGAATGCACAAGGTGGGTTCAAACGTATTTAAGAACAAATGACATTTTTCTACCTTGCCCAAATTACCAGTGAAAAATAATAATAAAATTTTACTGAACTATGATCACTTTGGCAAAAATTATCATTCTTGCAACACATTTTCATTAGACATCTATCATAAGCCAGGCACACGGAATATGAAATAAATACAGAACACTAGATGTGTGCTCAAAAATTAAACAGCAGAGGAAAAAACAGATCCATAGAAAATTAGTATTAAATAATGTGTGACTAATGATATAAAGACCATTTGAAAAAGATGTGATTTGCAGTGAAGCAGAGCTCGTGAGGTTTAGAAGTTAAATAGCATTTGGAGTCACAAAGACCTGCATTTTTATCCCAGCTTCCAGCGTGGCTAGTCTGATAGTTGTTCCCCAATATTGAGCCTCTCTATTTAATTCTAATACTGACAAGTTTTAGCCAATCACATGCACTTCTTATTGATGTTGAATTTCCCAGTTCTTTGGTGGGATTAAGTCCTGACTAATGTGATGCAGTTAGACATGATGTGCGCCTCTTTTTGTTTCACATTCTGAAAAGAAATGTGTGTGCACTACGAAGCCCTTGCCAGATTCCCAAGGCTAAGGAAAGGACACAGCCACCTTAACCTCAGAGATGGAAACCGTACATGAGGATGGCAGAATGGCACTAACAGTGGAGGCCATTTCCCTTTGAGCCCTTGAGTGGGAGAGGAAAACATGCTAAATTGCTTGAACCACTGTATTTTCAGTTCCTTTGATTTAAGCAGTTCTCTAAATCACTCATCCACTTACAAATTATATGAAATTATCCTCTCTCACACCCTCTCTTTCTCATTCTCTCTCTTTCTTTATATATATATAAACATATTGTAAACAGTTATAGGATAGGGTTTAGAGGACTAAATGCATGAATACATGTATAGCACTGAGTAAACCATAATCATTAAATATGGACATGTAAATGAAAATGCTGATTTTATCTGTCCAGAGCTTTACTCATTATAACTTTTACAGATAATGTATCAGTTTATCAAAGAAACCTCAAATCAATAAATTTTAAAAACCATGTTTTTTTAGAGCCAATGAATTAAGGTGTATTTTTTTTCTCTTTCCTTATATTACATTATACTTTGACAAGTATATATTTAAAACTTATATTACTTCTTAATTATATCAAATTCCATAAATCTTTTGTCTATATCAATCCAGAACTATTATATATAGTTTCAATTCTTATTTTTCAAAAATATTTTAAAATTATTGACACTTAAGTGATGCAGTACATTTTTATAATGATTTTTTTTCAATTATATAGGCATTGCCAGTTTACTACACTGTTATTTTCTATGGGGACATGCAACAAATTATATAATTTTCTCTTCATTACCCACACCAACCACACTGGTAACCACTCAACTGTTTGCTTAGGGAGAATGCATAGAGTGAGACAAATAAGAACTACCTAGTCAGCAGGGGAAAGAGGTGGGGTAGGGGAAGGTGGTGGTGATTAGGACAGGAGCCATTACATGATGACTGTGACATCAGGAGTTGTATAGCAAGTCCCTAAAGAGGAGCTTTTCCTACTTTGAAATATTTCCAAGAATTAGACACAAGTTAAAAGTAGGGCATACTGGACAACACATATCTCTGATTACTAAGGATTGAAATATTGCTATTTAATAAAAAAATGTTTTAAATACATAACTGCAAAAAGTAACTCATTTAAAATCAGGTTACAATTATATTGTCTCATTCAGAGTCAATGAATTCTAAATATTAATTTTTATCTTGACCATTTATTGTCAGCTGACTCAAATTATATTTTTGAATTGAATACTGTTTTGGTATGGAAGACCATAAAAACACGACATTTAGATTAAAATGATCTTGCTGTTAATTATAATGTTTTGTTATGTCCACTGAACCATTTCTAACTGAATAAAGCTGGAAGTTTAGCTATAACCTAGCAACTATGAATAAATATCATCCCAATATTTTCTTTTTCATCTGAAATAGAAACAGATTTTAAAATATGTAAAATTATTAGAATATGAATGTAATTTTTTCATTCACATTCCTTAGCAGCTTAAGATCGTTTATGACCCAGAAAAATGTAAAATGTTTTAAGAAGTTTGATTTACCCACAAGAGGTGTAGTATGAAGTGAAGCCCAATAATTATGATTTTTTCCAGCAATATCCACCACCACCCCCTTCCCAGTACAGATAAGTATAGTTTTCCGGGAAACCAACCATCTCATCTGCTAATCTAAGAAAATTATATATGACTGGGTATACTTTTATCATTTGTATTTAAATACACCAGTGGGTAGGTGGTACTTATGTTAGTTTGGGTTTGAAGGTAGCTATTATATATTTTCCCACATAATTTGGCCTGAAAAACATAGCTTGTTGTTTGTAAAATATAAACAACCAAGTATAATGCATACACAAGCTTGCTAATGTTAATAATGTGGAAACGTGGTGAAAATAAACAAGGACCCTTTTGGCATAAGTTTAGAGCTTTTACTCTCTGCATTTATTTCTCTATATGGTAGGATTAATAAGGTTGGAGTGGCTCTCTGACAGTCATGTGAAGACCAGTTTTATAGGAGGCTTTGGTATGCCAATGAAACTGTAGCAAAATATTCACTGGGATATCAAATTACCTAAACTGCTCCAACGTTGTGGAAGAGCTTTAAAGAAAGCTCCCCCTGCCTACTTCTCCAATATCTATACACGTAAGCCAGGAAAACTAGTGTTGGGTCTATATAAATCTCCAATCATCCTTATATTTTATTCAAAATGTCTTAACCCAGTATCCTTCTATTCAATACAATAAGAAGTTATTTCTTTGTTCTGTATTTATGTTAGTGTGCAATGGGTACAAATTTCCTGTTCAGTAGATTATAAAAAGTTGGAGTAAAATCATGAATCTCTTGGGGAAAGCATATTTTTATGGTGTCTTGGTTTTCCATCCTGGCAAATGTTTGGGGGGAAAAAAAGGTTGATATAATGTTTAGATGTCGTATTTAAGAAAATAACCTCTGAAGTCTGACCCACTGCTGTCTAAGCCCAGCTCTGTCATTGACCTGCAGTGTGATTTTAGATAAATTGTTTAACCTCTCTGTCTTCATTTTCTTTATTCCTTACCTTTTTCTCTTTTTCAATATTATCATGGTATTACCAATAAAAATATTTTTATAAGCTTGTGATTTCTTCAGTTTTCAGAGAGAATTGCCCTTATCTATATAACTTCACTTTAGGAAGAATAGGGGGAAACTTTAAAAGGTTTACTTTTAAATTTAAGTTCTCAGAAGTTGCTGCATGGCTACTCTATTACAGTAATCTTGAAGTTAAATGATTTGGACTGAATTGACTTAATTATTGAAAGATATTAAGATTCAATTTAAACTCAATTTCTTATTTGGTCTATCATCTTAAGGCAAAACAATAACTTAAGAAAATTTCAAATTTGTATAGCTCATCTAATATTTGAGTCCCAGGGAAATTTGTACATAAAGATTGCAGCATGAAGTCTAGAGTTCTTAAGCAAATTCAATACTGTGACTACACATTAGGGAATTGTAACACTCAAATAATCATTCAAAATCTGTTGCAATAGTAAGCCGTGAGAAGGAAAGACTTAGCAATTATCCACAGCTGGCCACATACTTAAAAATAAATAAATAAAATATATACTTAGAATATTTAAAGAAATAAAATGGTATTGGCTCAAATCATTTATATAACAGAAATAACAAACTTTCATGAGTTTTATTAGGTGCTAGGTAAAATGTATTGCAGTTACAGGGATAAAGTACAAATATCCTGCCCTCAGGACCTGACAACGATGAGGGAGACAGACATGTAAAGTGAAAATATATTGCAGTGGTATAATAATGCGTGTTATAATTAATATGGACTGAGACTGGGATGGGGACACAGAGAAGAGGTACTGATTCCTATTCCTGCCTGCATTGGTCAGAGAAGTCTCACAATGAAACATAACATTGAGTTGGGTAGAGAGGGGTGGTAATTGGAGAGACACATTTTAAAAGCAGAGGCGCATCAAATTAAAAAGCAATTTATATTGGGGGTGGGCCAACAATACATGCTGATAAGGATGATAATATTTAAATGAGTGTGGATTGTAGTTGAATATATTACACACTATGCTGTGTGGGTATGTGTATGTGTGTGTGTATGTGAGTGCAAGAGAGAGAAATGTAGTTCAAGTTACAAAGAACAGAGACCCATAGAAGCATGTTGTTACCTTAGGAATTTCAGTAACAGCTATACATATTTGAACTGCTTCTTTCATTGTACTAAAGTATAAAAAATTTGTCAGGTTACATTTTAAGCCCCTGATCAATTTTGAGAAACATTTTTCTTATTATTTCTTAAGTAAATAGAAGTTTTACATAATAGAAAATTAAATAAAACATCTTAGCTATGCTAAATTATATAGAATATAAATTGATTAATGAAATTGCCCATAAATTATCCAGAATTTTTTTATTAGATCGACTGTAGGTTTACAGAAAAAACATGAATAAAACACAGAGTTCCTATATTCCTCCCTATTAGTAATATGTTGAATTAGTTTGGTATATGTACAACTGATGACAGAATATGTTTATAATCGTACTATTAATTATAGCCCATGGTTTAACTTAGGGTTCCCTATTTGTGTTGTACAGTCCTTCCTATGATGTAGTTGGTTTTTATTTTTTTGTCATAACATATTTATAACTGAAACTTTCCCTTTTTAAGTACATTCAAATATATAATTCAGTGATGTTAATTATGTTCCATCCAGAGATTTTTAGGACATGAATCTGACACTTGATTTAATCCTCTTATTCTAGTTTTACACTATTAGTTTTCTGAGCTGCACAAGCAAATAACACGCAATGGATTAGCTATAATAATGGGAATTTATTAGCTCAGTTTTGAGCCTAGTAAAAAGTCCAAATCCAGGTATCAACAAGGCAGTGCTATCTTTCCAAAAAATGGATGAAGTTTTAGAACTTATTTTTTTCTGGCGTACATAGCTCTAAACCACCACATACACTGAAGTATTTAAGCCATGCATTATTTTATCTTAATAAAAGAATTTTTGTATTTTAATGTTTTTTTTCCCATTTCATTTACTATTTTAATACTTCTCATTGAATATTTTAAACTTTGCTCTCTATAAAACTTTTATGGCAGGAGAAACGTAGCAGAAGATAATGAATCTGGCATTAAGGAAAGCGCTGACAAATGTTTATGATTTTTGATAATTTTTTTCTATAGAGAATGTACATACAGAATATGCACATGTATATTGTCAACAGTCTGAGGAAGCTGTGGAAAACCATCAAGCATACCAGCATATGCATTGTGGGATTCTCAGAACTAGAAGAACAGAGAAAGGGGCAGAGAGAATATTCAAAGAAATAATGGCTGAAAACTTCCAAAATTTAATGATTGACATGAATATACACATCCCAGATGCTCAATGAACTCCAAAGAAAATAAACTCAACTAGACTTAACACCATTATCTATTAAAATCAAACTGTCAAATGCCAAAGATAGAGATTTCTGAAAGCTGCAAGAGAGAAGCAACATGCCATGTACAAGGAGCCTCAGTAAGATTAGATGTCAGTTTCTCATCAGAAACCATGGGGACAAAAAGGCAATGGGTAAAGATTTAATGTGCTGAAAGCAAATTTGCCATACAGGAGCTCTCTATCTGGAAAAACGATCTTTCAAAAATGTGGGAGAGATTAAGACATTCCCAGATAAACAAAAACTAAGGGAATTCACCACCACTAGACTGGTTCTATAAGAGATGCTAAAGAGAGTTCTGCAGGTTTGAAAGGAAAATACAATAGACAAGAGATCACAGCTGCAAGAAAAAAATTGAAAGATCTCCAGTTAGGGTAGTAACATGGGTAAATATAAACACCAGTAGTATTGTATTTTTGGTTTGTAACTCCACTTTTTTTTACTTCCTATAGGATCTAAAAGGCAAATGCATAAATATAATAATAAATCAATGGTTTTGGACTCATAATGTATAGACATTCAATTTATGACAAAACTACATAAATGCGGCACAGAGGGGTATAGAAACATAGAGTACAATAATGAATTTAATTTGGTATCTAAGACAAACATAATTGTTATAGATTTAGATGTTAAAATTTAAGCTCCTTTGTAACTACAAAGAAAATATCAGAGAATACTTAAGCTCACAGAGACACATTAGAATACCAGTTGCCAGAGGTGGAGGGCAGGGGGAATAGGGAATTAATAAGTAAGGGGTGAACTGAACCCAGGACCTCCCATGTGGGAGGCAGGCGCTCAACTGCTTGAGCCACATTCGTTCCTCCAGATGAGAAAGTTTAGTAATGAAAGGTGGTGAGGGTCCTGCAATACACTGAATGTGAGTAATCCCATTGAATATTATGTTTGGTAGCTGTTGAGATGGGAAAGTATATGTTGTATATATTTTCCCACAATTAAGAAAAGAAAGTAACTAAAGAGACAATTAGAATTCAATGCAATTCATGATCCTGGATGGGCTCTAGCAAAGAAGGAAAAAAGGCCCAAAGGGGCATTACAGGGACATATGAAAAATTGGAATATATATTGTAAGTTTTATATCAGTATTAAAGTTCTTGAACTTGATAACTGCACCAAGGTGGTTTCATAACCACCATATACTGGTTCTTAAGAAATGCACATGGAAGTATTAAGTGTTCAAGGAGCACGATGTGTACAACCTGTACTCAAGTGTTCAGAAAATGAATTGATATGAAGGTAGATATATAGATAAATAGAATGATGATGTGACAAATGTGGCAAAATGTTATAATTGGTGGATCTTGTTAGCTGGGGTGGCTAGGGGTATTTTGTAGTTCTATAGATAGGTTTTGTATTATTTTTGTAACTATCCTGCAAATTTGAAAGTATTTCAAATTTAAAAGTTTTTTAAATAGTAAAAAAAATTATAATGCAGTACAGTGAACACAATACTGAAGAAGAAACTTTGAAGACACATATTATCTAATTTCAAGACTTATTATAAAGTCACTATGATCCAGAAAGTATGGTAAAAAAATAGACACATAGATCAAAGAAACAGAAGAGAGAGACCAGAAATGGACTCACACAAGAATAGTCAACTGATCTTTTACAGAAAGCAAAGTTATTTATGGAGACGTGATAGATGTTTCAACAAATGGTTCAGAAACAGTTGGATGTGACTCTACAATAAAATGAACCTATACACAGATTTTCACCTTACACAAAAATTATTTCAAAATGTATTTTGCACATAAATGTAAAATGCCAAATTATAACTTCTAGAATAAAACATAGGAAGAAATCAGATCAACAGAAAAACCACAACCCATGAAAATAATGGTAATGAACTTTATTAAAAATAAATACTTCTGCTCTGCAAAAGTCATTGTCAAGTAGATGGAAGAAGACAGACTCTGAGAAAATATCTGCAAAACACATGATGAAAGATTTGTATCCAATGTAGCCAATTCAAAACATACCAATCAATGGAAAAAAATGGGGAAAAATTCTAAATAGACATCTTACCAAATATATAAATACAGATGACAAATCATAATATAAATATATGCTCAACATTATTTATGATATTTATGAGATTTATGATGTGGTATAGCAATCATGTTCCTGGGTGTTTATGTAAATGATTT
>PVKH010012218.1:0-11440 GCA_004027955.1 Chaetophractus vellerosus | reverse complement strand
ACTGGCTCTTTTGTCCTAGTTGTACAATACATTTATTTTTGCCTTATCCTGAAACAAACTAGATAATGTGTGGGGCAGGCACAGTGGCTTTCGAGTCAGACCGACCTGTGTTTATATGTGATTATATTCTGTGTCTGTTACCCAATGATGGGGGAACTTGAACTTTCCTCAGTATCAATGTCCTTATCTGGAAAATGGGGATACTAATATCTACCTCATGGGGTTGTTATAAAGATTTCTGATAATGTAGGTGAAGTTTATAATATTATGTATGACACTAAAGGAAAATAAATCACAGTGATCTATTAGCCTCCTGGAATAATCTACATTTTACCTATGGGGAAAGAGAGGCTGGTGCTTGCAGGGAACCATTTTCTGATCAAGTCTAATCCATTTGTGTTTCCCCCAAGCATTTTTGTGTGGCCTCTCTATCTCTGGACAAGTTCCTCATGTACAGGTTCCCAGAAGCAACAAGGGGGATAAATGCAAAGTGAAATGTGGACATCCAATTGAATTAAAGCACCTGTCAGTGTGATCAATTCTAAATCGAAAAGTAAACTTAATTAAAAAGAAAAGAAAACTCTTGTTGCTGCCATAATGAAATTCAGGCTTTTGAGACTGACAAATAGGAAGCTGTGCCGAAAGGTTCATAATTAAATGATGGAGTAAAATTATCGCAGGGCTTTTATTCTGCATCCACACTCATATTTATTTATTTATTTTTGCCTTCCAAAAATAGAGACTATAAAATGGAGCACACAGCTGAATTATACCTGTTGTGCCCCCAATTAACCAAATACTGGCACAGTTCAATTTGTGTGCTCCAGCTGCATGCATCAGAAAGTGAACATTAGGGGCTAGAAAAATGTCTCCTAAGCTTGTTTCCTGGCACAGGAATTAAAGACCGGGCTGGTTAATAGCTCTCTCATCTCCTTCTAGGCCGGGTCTCGCTGGTTTTGAAGGTCAAGCAAGAGGGCTGCAATGGGAATTTGCAAATGAAAAATGAAAAATGTGCCTTGAAGTATAGTGAAGGGAGGGATAGTGGCTGGGGCTGAGTGCATCTCATCTGATGAGACTACATATGTCAGCAATTGTGAAAACGGTTAAAATTCAGCTGGCAGTAAAATTTCCCAATTATTAAATGTTTAAGACATGCTGGAAAAAACACTTAGATTGAACATGTGTTAACACCGAGTCATGTTTCTGTTTCGTTTTTTACAAGAAATAGAATTTTCAATTTCCAGCTTAAGCTTCCACCCTTCTTCCTTTCTTCTTCCCTCCTTCTCTACTCAGAACAGCTATTAAGGAATTGGTATATGAGATCCCCATGTACTTAATAACGTTTTAAGTACATTTGCATGCACCCATACACAATATGTAGTATTGTTTTGTGTACAAATTCATTTATATAAATGAGATGCCCCTATCTTGGCACAGAGAGACATAGGAAAGGTGCTCATTGCAGCCTTGCTTATAATAGCTAAACTGGAAAATAACCTACTTGCCTGTCTACAGAGGATTGGTTAGGTAAACTGTGGTTTATTCATACTGTGAAATTTTTTATTGCAGTTTAAATGAATGAACGAGATCTGTTTTTATATAAATATATTTCAAAAATACAATTTTGAATGAAAAAAGTTGCATTTGAGTATCTCAGCAAATAATGTCAGGAAGAGAGGAGTGGTCAGGGCAAACCCTCCAGTGTCTGCATGTATGTTAGAGGCTGGCTAGACGCTCTCCAAGCAGGGCACAGTTAGATGACATTTCCCAGTTTATCTTGCAGGCATGTGGGTCCATGTGACTGGGTTCTGGTCAATGTCGTGTTGAAGAGGTCATGGTCGCTATTTGCAGTATTGACTCATTCAAAACTTGCTTAGCATCCTCTGCAACCTGCTCTCCCTGTTCTCTCTCCCGGCCAGAGGCAAAGGATCCACTGTAAAGTTACGAACTTTCCCTTTGAAGTTATTTGGAGACCATGAGAGTAGGCAAATATGCTGTTTCCCATCATACTTTCTCCTCCTACATTTTTATTTTATTCTATTTTAATTTTTGCAGGTCTTATATTTATTGAGCACTTGCTACATTTCAGGACCTTTAAAAAAATTAAAAAGTCAGAACGAACACGGTACGGACCTTTTTATGTGTGAAGCACGGTTCTGAACACTTTGCATATTTCGTTCATTGAATCCTCTCTCTCCTACATGATAGTTACTATTTTTATCTCCATTTTTCATCTGAGGAACCACAAATGAAGCTCTGTGAAGGTAATGCGAATTTGAACGCAACCAGTCTGTCTTCACTACCCCGGCACTTAACCACTGCATTCTTCTGCCTCTTGTATTTTCTCTTTTAATCTTCACAACAACTGTATGAGGAAACAAGACTCAGAGAGCTCGAGCATGCCAAAATCACAATGCTGGCTGGTATATGGGAAATGGGGCATACAAAACCCATTTGCTGCAAAACCCTTTTCTTTTCCACCATGCAGTGACACTTTTCCCAGTTTCCTTTACCATTTGTTCTAAAGAATTAAATCAGGAAGAAATATGATATCAGCCCTAAAATGAGTAGTTTACACAAAACTCAATACTGGTTGCCAGTGTCCAGAACGGTGCATCTGTGTGTTCATTTCCTGTTGCTGTTGTAACAAAGTACCACAAATTTAGTGGCTTAAAGCAATAGGAATTGATTCTCTTAATGTTCTGGGGGTTAAAAGTCCAAAGTCAGTATCCCTGGACTACAATCAAGGTGTTAGCAGGCCTGTGATCCTTCTGGAGGCTCAAAGGCGGAAGCTGTTTCTTTGCCTTGTCCAGCTTCTGGAGGCCACCTGCCTTCCATGTCTCATGGCCTCTTCCTCCATCTTCAAAGTCTATCATTCTGACCTGATACTGTCTGTATCAGTCAGCCAAAGGGGTGCTGGTACGAAATACCAATAATAGGTTGGTTTTTATAAAGGATACTTATTTGGTGTAGAAGCTTACAGTTACCAGGCCATAGAGCATAAGTTTCTTCCTTCACTAAAGTTTGTTGCCATGTGTTGGTGCAAGACAGCTACTGACCTTTGCCAGGGTTCAGGCTTCTTGGGTTCCCCTCTTTCCGGGGCTCCGTTTCTCTCCGGTCTCAGCTCCTCTGTTTCCTCCACAAGGTGAGCTGTAGACTATCAGGCAAATGGCTTGTCTCTTTTCCTGGGGCCTTCTCTCCTTCCTCATGACCAAGCTCCTCTGTGTGCTTGCTTCCCCGGGCTCCAGCATTAAAACTCAGCTTCAGAACTCCAACTCAAAACAAAGCAAAACTCCAACTCTGTCCTTTGGTGTCTTTTATCTTTCATTCCCCACCCACCAAGGGGCAGGGCTCCACGCCCTACTGATGTAGCCCAATCAAAGCCCTAATCATAACTTAATCATGCCCAGATGAACGGACCAGTTTACAAGTGTAATCCAATATCTATTTTTGGAATTCATAACTATATCAAACTGCCAAACTGCTACACTGTCCTTACATCCTCTCTCTGACTCTGATTTCCCCACCTCCTTCTTTAAATTTTCTTTCTTTTTTTTTTTTTAAATTAAAGAAGATGTAGGTTTAGCTTTCTGGGAACCATATAAAATGTATACGGAAGGGTAAGGGGCCCCAAATAGCTAAAGCCATCTTGAAAAAGAAGAATGATCTTGGAGGACTCACACTTCCTGACTTTAAAGCACATTACAAAGCAACAATGGTCAAAACAATATGGTACTGGTGTAAGGATAGATATATTGACCAATGGAATTGAATTTAGAGTTCAGAAATAGACCCTCACATCTATGGCCAACTGATTTTTGACAAGGTG
This sequence comes from Chaetophractus vellerosus, assembly GCA_004027955.1. Lineage (NCBI taxonomy): Eukaryota > Metazoa > Chordata > Mammalia > Cingulata > Chlamyphoridae > Chaetophractus > Chaetophractus vellerosus. The sequence continues at coordinate 7,611 of PVKH010012218.1, read as the reverse complement.
GCCAAGTCCACTAACTGGGAAAGAATAGTCTCTTCAACAAATGGTGCTGGAAAACTGGATATCCATATGCAAAAGAAAGAGGACCCTTATCTCAAATCATATGCAAAAATTAACTCAGAATGGATCAAATCCTAAATATAAGAACCAGGATTATAAAACTCTTAGAAGAAACTGTAGGGAAGACTCTTCAGGATCTTGAGTTAGGCTGGTTTTCTTGGATTTAACACCCAAAGCACAAACAACAAAAGAAAAAATAGATTAATGGGACCTCATTGAAATTAAAATCTTTTGTGCATCAAGGGACTTTATCATGAAAGTGATAACTCCCAAGCTGGGTGGGACTGAGTGAGGGGGAGGGATCTGGACTGGCGAGTTCCAGATGGAAATTTTCTACCTAATCCTGGAGATTCTTTTTCTTTTTCTTTGCTTCAGCACTTGTGGAGGCCTTCTCCAGTCTCTATTGTCCTCCAGAGTTCTAATCAAGTGGGGTGTGTCCTTCTATCTGTTGATTCTGAGGGGAGACTTTTCCACGGGAGGTCTTATGTCACCATGTTGATGATATCACTCCTGTGTCCCTCTTATAAGAATCTTTCTTCCTCTGCTTTTAGTATCCACTGATGATTTTTGCCTGCAAAAATTAATACTGTGGTGTCACCCCAATAATAATTTTCTGTTTTCCTCTTTCTTTCAACATGTATTAATTGGAATTCTACTCTGAAGAAGAACTGCCCTTTCTTCCTCATGTATTTACTCAATTATCAGTATGGAGTCATGGGTATTTATTCTATACATCTGGTACTATCACATTTATTTTTTTATTCAGATTATTCCAGCTTCAGCCATAGAGAACTTCTTCACGTTCTTCACTTTCCATGTCCTTCTAACATGCCCTTGTCATTGCTGGATCAATTCCTTCCTTTCTGGTGTTACAAGAACATTCAGGCTCATCTTCTACTTTCCTTGTCCCAGCTCTGGAACCAGCCACTTTTTCAAGAGCCCTAGTTTCTTTTATTGGTGAATCATACTTAGAAACCAAGATCTGGGTGTTCAGTGTACTCATGGATACTGGAATATCATGCTTCTTGGCCCTCTTAGCAGTCAGAACAAGGAAATGTGTGTGGTTTTTCAAACACACACATATGCACACATCTCTATTTCTGTTTCTATGTATCTGCCTATATATTAAAAACCTTAAGTTCATACTGGAACCTCTAATACTAACCCAACACCACAGTTTCTTTACAGCGTCTCTCCCTTTCAGTATTTTTAACTTTCTCCAACCGAAAAACACCTGGTTTTTATTATCCTCAATATATTTACTTATTGGTTTAATACTAGTATATACACCATGTAGTTTCAGAATGGCCCTCTGAGAAATACATTCTGCTGAGTTAACCAATATCAAGAAACATTACTTAGCAGACCGTTTCATCTTTCATTCGATTTACAATTTGCCCCTCTATTTATTAAGCTTTTCTTTTTCTTTTTAAAGAGGTACCGGGGATTGAACCCGGGGCCTCATACGTGTGAACGCATGCTCAACACTCGCTCCTATTATGCATTCTTGTTGCTAACATTAGATCCTAAATTTCTTGATCCCTCATTTTAGAATCTCCTTGCCCTCTTCTGTTCTCATCTTTCCACCCCTGCATCAGCCTCCTGGCTAACGAGCTGCTTTTGATCCTCTCGGTTGCTCTCTCAGTAGCTCCCTCCGGAACCCCAGGACGCAGCGCCGAGTGCTGATTGGTCACAGGGGAGTGCCGAGTAAAGGACCACCTAAGGCAGGGATGAATGCTGCGGGGAGGGTGCACCCGGGAATGAGGTTGCATTGATGGGGCTTAGGGGGCTACCGAGGAGCTGTGCCGGCCCTGCAGATAGGCCTGCTTTTCCCTCCTGGACCCCATGTGTGAGGCTCTGATTGGATTCGGATTTGCCAGGGAGGTTGTGAACAAACAGGGCTGTCTTCCTTCTGACAAACTGCCACCAGAATGCTTACGAATTCCTTCCTGAGCCTAAATGGCAGAGGTGAGAAGATCCTGCGCATTTCTTGAGCACCTGTTCCTTGCCGGGTGCTGTTCTAGGCACTCCGCGCGTCCTGCCCTTGGGTGCTCACCTGCTGGTGGAGGGGACAGTCGTGCACTCAGCTGGTTGTGAGACAAGATGGCGATTAAAACCAAGGTAGGATGGCGGGGACAGCTTGCCGGAGGAGACTGCTTTTGACGTGGTAGATTTTAAAAAGTGTTTATTTGGGGGCAACTTTACCTTGCTGCTTTCCTCTGATTCCCCTTTCTTCCTTATATTTTCCTGACCCGAAGGGGCGCAAGCTCCAGCTATTTCCCATTCAAGAAGTAGTAAAGCGTGGTGGCTAAGAGCAGAGGCTCTTCAACCGGAGCGAGGTCCGCTTTGAGCAAGGAAAATATAGAGCAGAAAATGAAACCAGAGACAATCATGAAGAAAAAATATCCAAAAATGAACACTTTTCATGTTTCTCAGGTCAAATGCAGTTTCCTCTGGCAAGCCTTCTCCGTTTTCCTACCTTGGGACAAACTTGCACTTATGCTTTCAGCTCAAATTCTGGCTGTGCTACTTGTAAGCTGCTTGACTTTAGGTGCTATTTAACACTTCTTCACCTCAGTTTCCTATCTGTAAAAATGGAGATGGTAGAAGTATTTTTCTTATATGGTTGGAGAGTATTAAAATATGCTATAAATAAAGAGCCTTTAAAATAGTGCCTAACTGACATCCTGTTTCTTCAGCACTGTTTACTGAAAAAAGACTTTGTTTTTCTCATTGAATTGCTTTGACAGATTTTTCTTTAAAATAACCTATGGCATATGTGTGGGTCTATTTCTAGACTCTGTGTTCATTTCCACTGATCTATTTGTATATACGTATGCCAACAGCAAACTACCTTTATTAATGTGCTTTATAGTAAGCTTTGAAATCAGAGAGAGGGAACTCTCTAATTTTGTTTATCTTCTTCAAAATTGTTTTGGTTATCTAGGTCATTTGCATTTCAATATAAATTTTGAAATTAGCTTGTAAATATCTTTTTTTAAACAAAAGACTGATACAATATTTATTGGTATTGCATTGGATCTACAGGTCAGTTTGAAAGAAAATTGAGGTCTTAACAATGTTGTGTTTTCCAATCCATAAACATTGTCTTTATCTCTGTTTATTTGGGTCTTTTCAAATTTCTCAAAGCAAGGGTCTCTGGAAGTCTTGCCCATCTTCCATTAAATGTGTTTCTAAGCATTTTTTGAAATGTTACTAAAAATTCTGTTGTTTTAAGCCTCATTGTCTAATTCTTTATTGGCAATAGAAATATTTTATATTTTTGTATCTTGATCCTTTATCTAGTGACCTTGTTAAATTCATTTATTAGTTCCAGTATATGTAAATACCTCAGATTTTCTATGTTCACAATCTTACAACCTGCAAATAATGTTTTACTCTTAAATTTCCAATCTTTATCCCTCCCTCCCTTTATCTCTCTCTTTCATTCTTTTTCTTTTTTTAAAAAATTGTGCTGACTAGGACCTAGGATACATTATGAATAAAAATGGTAAGAGTGGAAGTTCTTGCCCTTTCTTCCACCTTAAGGAGAGAATATTCAAAATATAACTTTAAGAATAATTCTTAGCTGCAGACTTTTCTTTAGCATAGTTTTGACCTTTGTATTCTTCTTCAACCTTCTTGATTCTCTCAACAGTTATTTGTGAGAGTCATCCATATTGGTAGGTGTTTGTGCCTTTTGCACTGCTGTAAGATATTTCACTCTATGGAAATGTCACCTTTGCATTGTTTCCATTGCTTTTGGAAGGCATATGGTGCTCATTTTTGTGTATTTTTGGTATATTATAAGGGGTTGCATTGCAAAGTCAAAGGTGTGTCCACTTTGGTCTTTCATATAGTTAGACAAAATTCCTCTGTAGAATATTTGCATTGATTTATGCCACCACTCACTATATGTAAGATGTCCTATTGCTTCCCAAGCTTACCAATCCTTGTTATTATCAGAAAATTTAGTTTTTACCCATGTGAAATGATATATTATTTGAATTTAGTTTCATTTTCTTAGTTACTTGAAAGGGTAGGAGTTAAAAAATTGATCTTCGGGGGCCGGCTGTAGCCCAGTGGATAGGGGGCCAGTTCACCACATGGGAGGCCCCAGGTTCGGTTCCCGGGGACCTCTCTAAGCAGGCAGACCGCCTTGAGAGGGCAAGCTGCCGTGGGCAGGGCAAAAAGCCGCCACGGGCAGGGCGGAGCCACCATGGGCAGGGCAAGTTGCCCATGAACAGAGCAGAGCCACCCGTGAGCGGGGCAAGTCGCCTACGCAGTGAGCTGACTCGGCATGTCGCCGCAATGGGGGGAGACAAAGCAGACACAGAAGAATGCAAAAATGAACACAGCAAGAACAAGCAGAAAAGGGGGATATGTAACAACAACAACAACAAAAACTGAGACACTAAAGTGAAATGACAGTGATTTCGGGGCCTTTAAAAAAAATTGATCTTCCAGTTTTCCTTTTCTGTTAACTTTCCAAATTTCCTTTGGCTTATTTATATTTCTCTTAATGTTTTACAGATTTTTCATATACCAAATAAATACTGATTCTTTGTCAATTATCTGTGATACAAACATTCCAACTCGTATATCTGCTTGCGCATTCTCTCTCTCTCTCTCTCTCTCTCTCTCACACACACACACACACACTTTGTGTTGTGTTTTGAAAAATAGATTTTATTTTTGTGTGGGCAAATTATGTTTTCTTTTCATTTATGGTTTTGTATCCTTTAAAAATAATCACTCTGAAGTTACAATGGTGTGATCCTTTATTTTCTATTTAAGTTTTCAAGTTTTACCCTTCATGTGGAATCCATTGAGTTTATTTTGTAAATTAGAGATCTAGTTCCTTGTTTGACCATATAGATAAGCAATTGTCACAGTTCTTAGTATTAAATAGTCCATGTTCTCTACTGTTATGTAGTGCCAATTCCACTGCACAACAGTGTTGATAAAGGTCTGTGTTCTGCCCTCTCTATCTTCTTACTGTGCGCCACCCATCTTTCCTGAACAAATGCACTGCTATCTTATTTATGGTTGCTTTACTAGAGAAGTTGCTATCTGTGGGGCAGTCTCCTGACCTTATTACTTTCCTCAAAATTGCCTTACCTATTCTTATTAGTGTGCTCTTCTGTATCAGTTTAAGAATCAGTATGTCAGGTTTCAGGAAATTGAGGAGAAGCTGTTGCAATTTTAATTGGATTTGTATTTATTATACATGTTCGTTTGAGAATTGGCAACTTTTGGCTCTCTTTCTAACTCTGGACATGACACTTAGCTCTATTTATTTAGGACTACTTTAAATGCTTTTTCATAAAAGCCCTGAACTTTTCTCCAGCTAGGTCATGCACTTCTTTTGATAATTTATTCCTCACCTTACAAATATTTTTGCTATTGTAAGCGGTATCTTCAAAACAATTACATTTCATTTGGATTGCGGTATAGAAATGCCATTGATTTTTATGTAGAGAATATCTGGCAAACTTGCTGGGAATAACCTTATATTTCACCTTTTTTCCTATGAATTTTCTTGGCTATTATTAGTCAGTGTTCTCTAGAAAAACAAAGCCTACAAGATACATATGTAAATATTACGAGATTGAGTACAGGAAGAGGCTGCTGACTATGGGGATTGGCAATTCTGAACTCTGTAGGGCAGACCACAAGTTGGAAATATGATGAAGATGGCAATTAATTCTCCATGAGAGGCTGACTGACGGAAGGAGAGAGAGGAATTCTCTCTGGCCGAAATCCTCAGGTCTCACTTCAAAAAGAGGAGGGAACTCCTCTTTTTGCTGAAGGTGATCTTTGTTGATTGTCGTTGGAATCAGCCACAGAAGCAATCAACTGACCCATGATTTAAATCCATCCACAAAACATCCTCCCGGTAACAATAAGGCCAGTGCTTCCTTGGTCAAACAGCTGGACACCATAACTAGCCATTTTGATGCTTGAAATTAACCATCACAGGTATTCTATGAGAAAATAGTATCTGGGAATAATGATGGTTTTGTTTCTTCTCTTCCAATGTTTACGCATTTTATATTTTGTTACCATTTCTTATATAACTGTGATGGATATGACCTAGAGATCAGTGAATCTGAGTAAAAGAATGAGCTCTAATTTATTTTATATTTATGGGACTTGCCTTATGGCCTAGTGCACAGTTATTTTTCTTTAATACCCCCCTGTGTGTTTGATAGAAATCTATCCTTGCTAATTATATGTGTTTATTAGACCAACATCATCAACTGCATTTTAAAATATTCTGTATTCCAACACACATTTTTTAACAGATTGAGAAATATCTGTGATGCAGGTGGTGAATTTATCTTTTTTCCTTGAATTTCTGTCAAATTTTGCCTTCCATGTTTTATTTTATCTATTTTGAAACTATGGTACATGAAATTTTTATATCTTCTTGAGATTTTGAAGCTCTTATCATTTTGTAATTATCCTCTCTCTGTAATAATGCTTTTTTGACAAAATATCTGTTTCATCTGAAGGTCCCTGTGGCTAGCATTTATGTCTTGGTAATAATATATACTTGGAGATTAAAAAAAACAAACCATGACCATAAATGTTGTTTAAAGGAGAGTTTACCTGTTTACATATGTGATTACTCATATATTTAGAATTTTAGAATGTTCTTTTTTATTTTCCATTTGATTATTATGATCTTAATTTTTCTCTTCTCTTCTCTTCTCTCTTTTTTTTTAATGGGAGGGTTGATTTAGGTTTCATTGTTCTATATTTTCCAATCCTGGTTTCGAACTTATGTAGGCTATTTCTATTATTTTAATTGCTAGCGTTTTAATTGTAAGTTGTATAACCAGTAAAGCCTCAAGTCAACTAAGTGCTTTACCCTTGTTTGAAAATTGCAAACATCTTAGAGCCCTTTAACTACAATCAGTTCTCTTTCTTATACCATGGTATTATTTACCAGTATTTGGGAATTTTGTTTTGTTTATCCTGAAAACTAGGCAAAATTATTTTTATGTAATCAATATTTATTAAGATTTACCGTTATGCTGAATAGTTTTTTGCTCATTATTCCTTCAGGCATTTCAGGTTATTCTAGATTTATTGCCTTCTTTCTGCTATGTTTCATTTAGGATTTCTTTAAAAGGGACAGTTATTAGTATACTCCCTCAGTTTTTTTTGAAATAAAATGCAGTGTCATTCTTGGATGACTGTTTTGTAGTGCATACACTTTGATACACTATTTTGTAGTGTATCAATTGTAGTGTATACAATTTGATAATTATTTTCTTTCCACACCTTTACTGTATTATTCCACTATCTTCTGGCAGAAGTCAGCTCTCAATCTCATTTTTTATACTCTGTAGGTGATGGATCTTAACTCATGGAAACTTTAGCTCTTCCCTTTTTTTTTTTTTTTTTTTTGCAGGCAGGAAGTTTATTGGGAAGCTCTCCCAGCAGAGGGGGTCTGTTTTGGTCAGCCACAGGCGTGCCTTTTGAAATATACCAAAGATTGGTCAGTCTTTATAAAGGGTATTTATTTGGGGTAGGAGCTTACAG
>PVKH010012217.1:0-17389 GCA_004027955.1 Chaetophractus vellerosus | reverse complement strand
GTCCCACAGAGGCCAACGAATGCTGATCAAATCCAGTTTTTGTGCCTCAAAAGGACAGAAAGAGGGATGGAAACGAGGAAAGCTAGAGAAAGAGGGAAGTGAGGTTATCTGGGAACTAGTTCTATGGGAAGCAGTAATAGCAAGTCGTGTCTCAACAGGGCTTGCCTGGCCGTACAGACGTCTGGCCACGCACCTAGATCTGCACCTGCCCCCTCTCCCACGCATGCTGCATGGCAGGACGCGGAGCCCACGTCCACCCTGGCAACAAGCGTTCCCAAAGCCAGGACCACGCTCGCCTGCACCGTGCAAACACTTCACCCTACAAGTTCAGAAGCAAATGCAACGTTTTAAAAAGGCTTGCTGCAAAGCCTAGCTGTCTTGAGCAGACCTGTGAAATAACAGAAATAATTGAGAATAAAGCCAGAGGGCCCTTGCCCGGGCCCACATTTAGTTGGTCAAGGGCTAGTTGACGCTCAGCTCCTCCTCAAAGGCAGTCTCCCAAGGCTCCTTTCTATTGCTTCCCTTTTGCAGCTAATTACAAGAGAAAGTGCTTTTTAAAAAACAGACAAAATGGCCTGAAAAAAATGTTACAAGGAGCTAAATTTCTTGGGATTAAAAATTATAACCCTGTCCCACATTTGAGGGAAAAGCAAAGACGCATGTTCAAGTGCATTCATCAAACCTCCCCCTCCCTAGCCCCCATGCCCACCCCCCAGCCACCCTGGACTCCAGCAGCCCAGGGCAGGCTGAGGGCCCCCAGGCATCCTGGAGTTTCTTCACCAGGGGCTCTGGGTGTTGCTGGCGTGGGGCGGCCTCCTTTCCCACCCCACAGGCTTCCAAGCAGGCAAAAGAGCAGCGCGTTGTGGGAACCGCTTGAGGGGACCCCGGGAGGAAGAAAAAGAAAAACAACCAAGAAATAATAAACCTCGGGCCGCCCTGCGGCCCTTTCGGCAGTCTGGGACTTGGAGGCCCTGCGGTGAGGCGCCTCCGGCCCAGGGCTCGGTGTGGGGAAGCAACATCACGGGTAGCCTCCCCCCGCCCCGGGCAACTCGGCACCGCCGGTTCCCCGGGGCCGTGTGGGGCCTTGCGCGGCCCCTGGGACAGGACCTGGAAGAGGACCGGGGCCGGCCCTCAGGGCAAGGAGGCCTTGGCGCGCCTCCTCCAGGCAGTCCCCGGGCTCGCGGCTTGAGTGAGGGACGGCGGCCTGGGGTCCGCAAACGAGTCCCAATCGGCACCTGCAGGCGGGGCCGGGCGTGGGGCGGGTCCAGGAGGCAGGCCGGGCGCGAGCCGAGGCCTGGGGGCTGAGCGGGGCCCGGCTCCGCGTGAGGGGGCGGGGGCCGGGATCCGGTCGGGGCCGGGGTTCGAGTCCCGGGTCCTGGTCCACGTCGGGCGGGGCCCGGGGTCCGATGCCAGGTCCGACTCCCGGCGGCGGCGGCGGCGGCGGCACGCGCCCCAATTAGCCGCGGGCCGGGCATCGGGCGGCCCCATTGAGGGCGAACAAAGGGCGCGACCCCGGGGTCAGGGAGTCGCGGGCCGGGCGGCCGCCGCTTTGTTCGCCCGCCCTGTTTACTTTGCCTAAGTAAAGCTCACAATATATGAACCAAAGCGGATTAGAGGGTCGCGCCCCGGAGGCCGCGGGGCGGGCGGCGGGCGGCTCCGGGGCCAGCGGGACCTCCCAGCCGGCGCGCCTCCGCCGGGCGGCCTGGGCCAGACGCGTCCCGGCCCCCTCGCTCCCGGGGACCCGCCGCCCTGGGCCCGCCTTCGGGGAAACTGAGGCTCAGGGCCCTGCCCAGGTCAGCGCGCAGGCGGCGGCGGCGGCGGCCCCAAGTGCTGGGGAGGGGGCTCTGTGTTGCGGGTCTCTGTTGGTCCCGCCTGTCGCGGCTCACCTGCGCCCGGGTGTTGGCCTGAGCAGCCCGCCTAGCGGTTTTTCGGGGGAGTCTCCGACCGGGATCTTTTGCTGTTTCCTAGACCCCTGCATTTTAAAGAATTCAGCCCTCTTCCCAACCCTGCTGCTCCTTGGAGTTCCTTTTACCGGGAAGCAAAGTGCACTTGCCTGAAGGTCAAGATATTTTGGTTGGAGACATGGACAGACTTCCATATCACAAAATCCTGTAGTATTGTGGTTAAAAAAGAAAATTCTTGCCCCAAGCGATGCCCCCTGGGCTGTGAATCAGGTGACATACGGTGCAGAAAAATATTTAAAAATATAAAAGTCCTTGGAAGAACAAACTGGAAAAAAAAATTTTATTTTTTTCTTTTCAAGAAGGCTAGCCGATGAGTAAAAATAAACCATGGAGATTCCCACCAAAGCCCGCAGTTTATCATCTGGCATTATGAATCAAGGAACTGTACACTCCTGCAGTGAGGAGCTTACAGAATTTTTAAAATTGTCTTGAAAAACCAAACAGTAAAAGCAGAAAACACAGGCTCAAGTTCATATGCCGTGTCTGACCACAGGACAGCCGTCAGCAGACTAAGCATGCACCAAGAATGAGGATGACATTTTTTCCTTCTGGCTGCTGTTTAGGGAACAAGAACACCAAGTTGTGCCAGTATATATGTTTAGTTAGGGAGCCCATACAGTATTTGATTCAAAAGCTGCCAGTGTGCAAATCTTTTGTAAAAGAACAAATAATATTTATTTATTATACATATTTGTTGGTCTAACGAACACTTCTGCTACATGCCGTCTATCTCCAATGACTGAAGGAAAATATGCCATTTGTTTATACTTCTATTCACAAGCCTTTGAAAGGGATTTTTTTTCTGATCATAAAAATATCACGTGCTTCGGGAAGGCACAGAAAAGTCAAAAGTATAAGTAATTTAAGAGTAAAATATGGATAGATAGTTAATATATAGATCATTTAAGTAATAAATATCAGATGTGGATATTTTAAGCATGAAATGCACAGAGAAAGGAAAATTCACCTATCTGCCATTATCCATATATGGTAATATTCTATTGCATCTCCTTCCCAACTATTGTGACGTGAACACAGGCTTACGATTACATAATTTACATGCACATTCACTGTTTTTGAAATGTTGTGTCCCGTACATCCCCCGGCCATGATGAACTCTTTGCCGACGCTGTTCTAACGGTGACCGAATATTCCGTTATTTCGTTACGTGATAATTTACTGCTGTGTCCCTTACTGTTCCACGTTGCCTTTCTCGCTGCTGTTTCTCTATTGTAATGAATACTGTGCACAGGGACCTTGCCTGTGAAATCTGTCTCAACCTGGGTTACTAATATATTCTAATGATCTGTTGTGAGGACATTGAGACCATTGCTTTCCTCAGAGGGAGTAAAGGCAGACCCTGCAGACTCCATTTGTCCTATCAGAAATGACCTTGGAAATTCCAGAGTTCCCTTCCGATCAAGGTTTCTGCAGAGAACAATATGGCAGCAGTTTGTTTCCCCATCCAGAGGTCCGAGGATGGGGAAGTGGAGCACTCGCCTGCTGGATGTGTGGGACCGGCAGAGGCCCATGTCTGATGGGGACACAGAGTTTGGGAGTTGTGCCCTTGCGCTAATATCCCAGTGTGTTTCTGCCTACCAAGCCACTTGGCACTTAACTCCCAGCCCCTCCGAGGATTTCGGTCTGGACTGTAACTCTGAGCACCTTGGAAGCATTATCTCAACAGTCTAAGAAGGGGCGTGTTTGATTTGGCCCCAGTGCTTTGCTTCGGGACCCTCTGCTAAGAATTCAAGCACCAGGCCTGCTTTTCTCTACTTCCTGCTTGCTGCGGCCTTCCAGAATCTCCTGGCCGAGGGTGGCCTGCCGACCGTCCTCCCACCTGCCTGCCTGTCTCCGCGGCTTGGGTCTTGCAAGAAGTGGCGTTTCACTCCATGCCATCTTTGCCCCGAGGCCCAGGGAAAGAGAAAAGCCCTGCGTCAACGTGCAGGCTTGGCTCTGCCATGGGCGTGCTGGCGGTTGGCCGGGCCTGCCCCGACTTGATTCCTGGAGGTGGGGGCAGGCGGCTGTGTGCCACGGAGCCCGAAGGGTGCTCAGGGCAGACCCAGGGCCTGCGCCGGGCCTGCCAGGAGGCCGAGAGACGGGAGATGCAGAGAAGTTTGGAATTCTGCCTCCATCTGAGACCAGAAGGGCCAAGAGGACAAGGAGGCCAAGAAGGGAAGCTTCATGGAGTTATCTGAAAATAGATGCTACAAGAATGCACGATTGCCACTTGGAAAGCCGGAAGGAAATCCATGAGAGTGTGACCAGCGCTAGCCTCAAGGTGGGGGTGGTGGAGATGGACAAGTTTTCCTTACGGGCTGTTTTCTGTATTTTTCCTAATTTCCTACATTGAGCAGATGTTGCTTTCATAGTCAGAAAAGGGTCAAATCAACAATACAATTATATTTATTGTGAGAAGTCGAATGTATATAATTAATTATAAGAATAAAAGGGATGATTATTAATATCTAACATAGTATTTAACATAAACAATAATAATCCTATGTTGCCAGAAAAGTTATTTTATTAATCACGGTAGTTCAGGTGTCTCTAGCACTTTACTCTTTAGAAAAACACTTTCAAATAGAAAATGAAACTGAGCGGTTTTGCTATGCAAATATTGGATACTTCTGGAAGAGTACCGCAGGCTGAGCTGGGCACCTTTCTTCTCATTTTAAATCTAGGAAACTGAGGCCTGGAGACGTTAGCAGCCCAGGATTTCCATGCGGACCTTCAGTCCTCCTTCAGCCGATGGCAGCCCTTCCTGCAGGGGAGATGTTATCCCCAGGGATCGGGTGTGTTTCCCGTTATCCCCAATTTTTCTTTCATTGCTGGAGGTGCCTGCAGCTGGGGTGGAATTGCAGTTAATGGAGGTTTTGTTGGGTTTGTTTTAAAATAATGGTATTTGCACAGGGTCAGCTTATCAGCGTCTATGTCAGGCTGGGACGGCCTGGCTGAGGTGTGACGGGGTCTGCACCTGGCTGGGACTGTCTTTTCCACACGATGACATTAGAGCCAAATGCCACACTCCTCCTTGGGGAAAAAACATGTCTCGGATGGTGACTCATGTACACACCCGTGGAAAACCTCTAGGGCTTGAGTTCAGCCCAGAAGAAAGGATTATGCCTTTGTGGGAACATGCCTTTTCCTACCTTATTTTTAATAAGTGGGCCATTTCCAGTCCCCTGGTAACAACTGATGGGAACGAATCTACAAACCAAATGTATTTGATCTTAAATATCTCTCTTTAAAAGCAAGTCAAAAAGCAAACCAGCATGCTTTTTCTACTCTAAAAAGGCAATTTCTAAATTTGTATCCAAAAAAAAAAAAAAAAATTGTACTACAGCTTGAAAATCCAATGGCTCTCAGAATGCCACGAAGATGCACCATTCTTTGTGCTAAAAGCATCCAAACTGGTTTAAAATAAATCAGAACAAAATGATGTGAGCTGAACATATGTCTCCCATAATTTGTTTTCTGAAAGAAGAGCTGGGATGAGCGGCTGTGCACGGACCGTGCTCCATCTATCCCGAGAGTCGGCTGTGCCCGGACTCCAGCGTTCTCTGATTCCACGTAAAGGCCACTTGTCTCATGGACTGAACAGACCTGGGCTTATTATATTCCAAAGACAACTTCAGTTTAAGACCAGGACTAAATTATAAAATAAGTAACAATAAAGTGCAATCAACAGGTAAAATGAATAAGTTGGAGGCATCTATTTCCCCCAAGAAAAACGTCCGACCACTTTGAATTTTGAAGATGTATGTAGATGGGCACAGTTTCAAAAGCCCCTCTATTTTCCTGCCCTTTTTCACAAAGGTTCAGCAAAACATCCCTGCCTTCTAAAATAAAAACACATGCCACTTTAGTTTAGTGACGACAAGCCAAAGTGCATAATCTTGTACAAAGCATTTTTAAATTAAAAAGAGAGATTCTTCACTGCATCCTGTACTTTTACAGGGGTCAGTGATTTACCTGTCAAATCACAACGAACCGCTAATTCCACCTCTGAGATGCTAGAATTGCAGCCTGGAAGGAGAGGTTTTCGTTTTAACCACGAAAGAGCAAATGCTGACGAAGGCCTGCTTTCCAAGCCCTACAGACTGGGCCAGCACATGACTAATTTATTTTATCTTATCCATCCTATCTGTGCAGAATTAAAATATTTATACCAGTCTGTTCACTTTATAACATGCGGTACAGTCACCAGCTTCAGGACTACTCAATTGTGCAGTTTTGACTTCTCATTGTTGCCAGAAATGCACAGTCCTTCAATTGTGAAGACTTCCAAATGCTGGTGCGATCTCCAAGTCTGGAGCCCAGTGACACACGCGGTTCCCTAACGTGAAAAGCCCTCCCCGGGCTACACAAATGCTGCCTGGCCAGGGTGGCGGGACTGTTTGGACACCAGTGAAATCTGGGGGGCCTGAGCTCACCCCTGGCCAGGGACACCTGACCTGGTGTGGATGCCCAGCCACGCTGGCACGTAGGCAGCGGGCAGCTGGGGGTTAACCCAGGAGCGGGGAGGGGTGCCCACAATAGGAGGGGTGGGAAGCAGGTTTGGGAATGGGGGCTCGCTGCCTGGCCCGGCCCAGCCCAGCGCAAACACAGGGGCTGTGACCGAACGGCCCACTATTGTGCACCCGAAACCCGACCTCTGTATGGTCCCCCACCCCCCAGCATCTGGGAGTGTGACCCCAGAGCCCTTTGCAGCAATCCCTGAGCTCTGGAAAACCGCAGCCACAACCCCGTGCCTCAGCTCTCAGGCCTAACCTGGCCAGCAAGGGCCACCTGCAGGAAAGAAGCCGAAAAACCAGTCTCCCCACTTCGGGGGTGGCGGGAGGGGGGGGTCCACGGGGATCTGCTAACCCCTCGCTGCCCAATGCGGTCGCCACGGCCACGTGGACAAGCCCTTGAAAGGTGGCGAGTCCTGGCTCAGATGCACAGTCTGTAAAATACACTCGAATTTCCAAGACTTGGCATGGGATAAAAAAAAGTGAAATATCCCATTCATCACTTCACATTAACAGCACATTGAAATGATGATGTTTTGATAATCGATTAAATACGATTTCTTATTAAAGTGAATTTCAGCTGTTTCTTTGTACTTTTTATGAATGTGGCTACTTGAAAATTTTAAATTACAGACGTGGCTTGCATTCTAGGCTTATGTGACATTTCTACTGGACGGTGCTGCACCGGGCTGAGCGGGGGGCAAGAGTGGGGAGAAAATAGCTGGAGATGTGACCGGCGTCCCCCCGCCCAGGGACCCCAGGCCTCGCATCCACTGTGTCACCTGACCCAGCCTGTGCTCACCTGTCATGTGATTTGGGAGCTTTGTAAAACACATGTGCGTGCACACCCATGCCGAGCCCTGACTCCATCCACCTCGTCTCTGGGGATCCCAGATCCACAGGGCACCCAGCTGGCCCCCCTGCCCCAAGGTCCTCCATGGAGTCAGGTGCCTGACCTTTTGTCCCTGAGACAGGCTGGACCGACCCAGCCCACGTCATCATGGGCCCTGGGCAGTTCTGTCTTCCTCCATAAAATTAAAAATTAGATTTTACTGCCGCATTGGTAACCATCCCAGTGAATTCATTATTACATACACGTTCTCATCATATTCATTTTCCTCTCCTGATTTTAAAAGAAATGAAAACGCACAATTTTGTGGGCCTTAGGCACCGTGTCTGTGGCTGTGCAGTCCTGGGCGCCCTCTGGACACCCCCTGCCCCCCAAACACGTGCCACACCCTCAAACTACTAAACCCGACGCATTTGGGGAGGGGCCTGCTGCTGCCCTGCAGCCCAACTCCCCTCCTCACTCTAGAATTCTTTCCTTAAATCCTGCCCCGAATGCACCGAAAACACTCGTTATTTGAAAAACAGCAAACGCGGTCGTGAGGAACCCAAGGCCCCAGGTCAGCCAGAACGCAGGGGTCCCCAGGGCAGTGCTCGGGTCCCTGGCCGGGCACCGGGCACCACGCTCGACTCCAAGGGGTGAGCCCACAGGCGGCGTGGCGTGGTGTGAGCAGGGACTGTCTCCACGTGCCAGGCCCTGGGCGGCCCCGTGGCCTCCTGACCTCACCCCGTGCCCCCGAGTGCTGCCGGGCCCGGCTCCTGGACGCGGAGGCCGAGCCGGCCTGGCTTTCCCGGGCATCACCAGGAAAAGGCAGTGGGCAGTGCCGCCATTCCCCTCCCACGGCGCCACCTGTGGCAGGCCTGGGCCCAAACCTGCTGGGGAAGGAGGCAGTGCAGGAGATGGTTAAAACTCTGCGTCCTTTTTGCATCCGCCACCAGAGGAAGCGCTGCTTTTTTTTTTTCCCCCAAGCAGGAGGGGAAAAAAAAAGCTGAGAGCAGCAATTTGCAGGCCTTGGGATGTTTTTCTCCTTGACAGCCCTGGGCCCCGCCTGGCTCGGGCCGCGCAGCCAGCACCGCGGCCATAGCTCGTCACTGCCCTCCGGCCGGGGCCCATCCACGCACCCCCCCGGCCCCCGCAGAGCCGAGGCCGGCCGGAGGGAGGCCCGCTGGGGGGGGAGCAGCCCGGCCGCCGGGCACTGCCCTCCTTTGTGCCCGCCTTCCCCGCCGCCACCGGCCCTCCTCCCCACGAGGCCTGCTCCGCGCCGGCCGCACAGGCCGTGCCCACCAAGTGCCCACCCTCGCCCACCCGGGCTGCCCTCACCTTCCAGACACCCGGCCTCCGGGCCTCCGGTCCCGCTCGCACCCGGGACGCCCGGCCACGTCCTCGGCGCCTCTGCCGCTCGCCCCACCCTGCCGCCTGCTCGCGGCGGTGAGCCTGGCACCGCGCCAGCCTGCCTGGGAGCCCGGCCCGGGCAGGGCGAACTTTCTGGCGAGGGTGGGGGGGCGTGGGGGGTGCCAGGGGAGGGAGAGGGCCCCAGATGCCCGCGGGCCCCCCCCACCGCCTCCTGTCTCCCGAGCCCCATGAAGGCGCAGACAACACGAGCGGTTTAGTCAAAACAGTCATGTGCAGCAGCCGGCAAACAAACAAAAGCCCTTATTTATTTATTTAGTTCACACACCCAGATAAGGAGGCGCCTTTTGTGCACATAATTTCACACACATCAGAAAGGAGGCGAGGCCGCCGCGCTCCCCGCAGCCGGGGTGCCCCGCACAGCCGGCCTGGCCTCATGAATAATCGCCTGGGCCTGGGCATTTCCATATTTAAATTGGGCAGCAGCGTATGATTAATTAAGAAGGAAAAAGGCAAAAAGGAAGAAAAGGGGGGGGGCGGGGAGCCGGACACTCTGGGCAGCGCAACGACGTGCCAAGGTGCCCAGCCGCTTAACTCCTCCAGTGCCAGGCCCGGGCCTGGGGGAGGGGGTGGCTGCGGCAGGCGGCGGGAGGGAACGCTGACCCAGCCTGCTGATTGTCCCAGTCGTGGGGGACCCAGCCTCGCCCACCTTCGACTGTCCAGGGCTGCCCCTGCAAGTTTCCCGTTTGCTCACTCACTGCAATGTACCATTTGCACAGGTCACAACATGCACCAGGGAACAAAGATGCCCCAAAGTTCCCCAGTGTGTTGGGGGGTCAGGAGTGGGAACAGCTGCCACTTCCGGCTGGGACAGACTCATCCTCTACCAGGCACACCTTCCTCTCCCCAAAGCTGCCCTTGGCCCTTTGCCCCTGAGCACGGGCACTAGGCAGGAAGGTCTGCCCCCTTCCAGGAAGAATCCAGGGGTACTGGCTACGTGGAGCCTGGACTTAGGGCCCGGCCATCCCCATGACTCAGCCCTGCCCCTGCCCAGGGCCTGGAATTCCAGAGCAGGCCAACCACGGGGCAAGCAATGGCTGGAACCCGTGGGCCTCCAGGGAGAGCTGGATAGGGCCGGGACACCGCGGGCTGGGTCCCGCTGAGGCCTGGGGGGCAGCGGTCAGTGATTTGCTGAGGAAATAGCCAGGGGTGCCCTGGGGCCATCAGTTCTTGCCTGGCCCTTTGGGGCCGTCTGCCCTTGGGTGATACAGGGGTGCGGGGAGGTGTGAGGGCGGCTCTGGGGGCCCCAGGCTGAGGGCCATGGGAACATTATCATCACCCCGTCTGACAGAGGGGAAACAGGCACAGGGAGGTCAGCAACATTCTCAAGATCGCACCCCAGCGGTGGGGCCAGGGTTTGAACTCCAAAGGCTACGCTGCGCCCCAGGCTGGCCCTTGTCCAGGTGAGAATGTGCATGAGGGCAAGGCCCTTGACAGAGAGGCAGGTAGGTGTTCTCATGGCCCCTCAGACCCTCGGACTGGGGCCCAGGGACTCTGCAACATGGGGTGTGCCCGTGGGAAGCCTGTGGGTGGGAGGGTGCGGGGGGTGCAGAAGAGATGCAGGCGGAGGGTAACAGGCATAAGTGGGTGGCACAGGTGAGGGTGGAGGTGGGGGTCCTTGCAAGTGGGTGAGCCAGAAGCTCCAAGCCAAAGGTAGCTGTGTGTCTTTGGGAAAATTAGTCCACCTCTCTGGGCCTATGCCTCCAGCTTTCCCAGCAGGCAGGACCCAGGTGTTGGTGGCCACCCGTCAGTGAACACAGGCCTGCTGAGGACCACGTTCACCTCTCCGCACACTCAGCCTCCTGCCCACGGGACCAGGCTCATCACACGCGCTTTTCTGCCTACGACAGGGCTTCCCGGGTGTCCCTCTGCCGTGGACCAACCACTGCCCCTTTGGCTCCCTCAACTTATCTGCCAGGGTGGGGGGTGCTGGGGAGAATGAGGACAACCTCCAGAAAGTGGTTTGGATTGGTCAGCTCGCTCCCTCTGAAGCTCAGCCCCCCAGCTGGTGTCCCTCCAGGCGAAGAGGCTTCCGGCCCATGGGCAGCACTGTCCCTGGGGGCTGGGGAGGGACAGACACTGGGCCTGGCCTGTGGTCCTGGACAAGGCCTCTGTGGGCCTCGGTTTTTCCAGGCCCTCCCATGAGTGGCCTTGTGCGGGTCAGTGGTCCCAGGCTCAAGGCTGGGAGGGGGGGAGGAAGAGGAGGAGGTGAAGGAGAGGAAGGGGAGGGGGAGGAGGAAAAGCAGCGAGTGTTTTTTCCGTCCTCTGGGAAAAGGTCCTGGCACCACCAGTGTCAGCAGAATCAGGTGTCCACTCCCCAATCCCGGAACCCATAACCATGTCACCTTATAAGAGAAAAGGGACTTTGCAGATGGGGTTGAGGTTAGAGCCCGTGGGATGGGGAGGCTGTGGAGACGCCTTCCCGGCTGCGCCAGAGCGAGATGCGACGCTGGACGCAGGGCCAGGGATGTGACGCTGCCGGCGTGGAGGAAGGGGCCATGGGCCAAGGACTGCAGCGGCCTCCACAAGCTGGAAAAGGCTCGCAGCCCTGCCCACACCTGGACTGTAGCCCGGGGGGACCCATGTCAGACTGTCTCCCAGTACTCCGGGGTAACATATTTGCGTTGCCTTCAAGGCACTAAGTTTGCGATTTGTCATAGCAGCCAACGTTACCTGTGGGGGAGAAAACGGATGCGGCAGGGGGCAGCCTGCAGCCAGCTCCCCTCCCCCTCCTCCCCCTCCTGCACCTCCTCCTCCGTGACCACCATTTACTGAGCACTGCCCATGAGTGGGCTCCACGCTAAGCATTCCCCGCTCTCAGCCCTGCCCTGGAGTGGCTCAGCCTGTCTTCCCACGAGTGGACCCCCAAGCCCTATCCGAATTTCCTTGGGATAAGGGGTGTCTGCTCCATAATCGTGAACACGCCCTCCTTATACGCGGGTGGCAGGGCAGGGTCAGCACGGAGGCCCAGGGTCCCTGGCCAGGGCACCTCCCAGGCTTGCTGTGGGGTGATCGGCAGGTGCCGGGCAGGCAGCCGTGCTCTGTACCGTGGCTCCGTGTGTCTGCACGTCCTGCCGGGTCAAGCCAGCTGGGCAGAGCCTTCAGCGTCTCTTTAAAAATAAAAGTGAGATGCTGGGGCTCTCCCATCAGTGCTGTCACGGCACGTGGGGCCGGGGGCTGGGGAGGCTGCACAAGGGGGACCTTCAGAGCTGATCCCAAAACGCTCCCCTGTCAACCCAGCATCGAAGCATTATTCCACTCCCTCGGGTTAGAATTAGAAATTTGTACAAAAAGTTTCCTTGCAGCATTGCTTATAAAGGGGAAAATTGGAAATAACGGGAAATAATCTCAGTGGGGTTGGTTAAGGAAGTCTATCCAATGGAATATTAAGTAGTCATTAAAATAAACTTGTGGAATAATATTTTGTGACTTAGGGAAAAAGTTGATATAATATCTAGTGAAACAAGCAGAAGATAAAATAGGTTTGTTTTATTTTCCACTCAGCAAGTCCTTCTCTTTTTATATTTTGTCCAGTTTTCCCAAAACTGGGGGTCTGTGGAGTCCAACCCCAGAAAATCAAAGTCTGTATCGTCTGCCCAAGGACACTTGCTTGGTGGGAGGGTGGCGCACTCACCAGCTCAGCCCTGGTGTTGCTAAAGGGGCTATCCACAAAAAGGGGGAAGCAGGGCTCTGTTTCGTTAAAAACAGGTGTCGGTACTTTGCAGTGCTTTTTCTGAAATCAAGCTTTTTAGGACTTCTTACCAGGTGTGTTTTCCCTAGTAAAATCAGATGCCTGCAGAACTGTCCCATCCCTGGTACCAGCCATGAAGGCTTGGGGAGACCTGGGAGGCTTCGTCCTCCCGCTGCTACAGCAGCACCGCAGGTATGTGGTGAGCTCCCCACCTCTGGAGGCATTCAACAAAGACTGCATGGCCACCGTGCATGAAACGCCTGCTCTGGAGTGGAGGCTGCCTGGAGAATCCCAGGGCACAGCACAGGGGCACACATGGGAAAGACTTGGTGACACTTTCTTTTGGGATAAGAAACCAAACAAACAAACAAAAAATGGTGGCAGGAGGCAAGCAATTGAGAGTTCACATGAGATCAGATAGAAAAATTCTAGACCTGCTCTAGAGAGAAGCCAGGTGCCACGGTGCACCTTGAAGACAGAAGAAGCACAGTAGTTAACATTGTTAAGTTGTTACACGTTAAGTTGTTACACTGAGTTTACTGGGATTATCACAATTCTCCCAATAACACCGCTGGGTTAGACTATCATTAACCCCATTTTATGATAGAGGAAATTGAGGCTCAGAGAGCCAGGTCACTCACCCCGCCACACAGCTGGGACGAGGTAGTGTTAGGATTTGAACACAGGCCCCGCTCACTTTCCAGTGCACAGGCTTGCAGGACTGGCAGCAGCCCTTCAGCTTGTCCATTAAGAAAGTTCAAGTTCATGTCCACTTCCCGTGTCCTGCCTTGCCTTCGTTACACGCCGACCACTGCAGCAGGCACAGCCTGAGTGGGCAGCAGCTCCGGATGGGATGGGGGGAGGTCACAAAAGGACGGAGGGGCAGGTCAGGTACCTCATTTCAGGGAGATTTTAACTTCAAACTGGCTCACATAAACAAATCTGGATTTAAAGAGGTAAGCAAGCTTGGGTTGTATGGGAACTCACTGACACTACCCTGTGATGCTGGGTGAATGAAGGACTAACCCTCCTCTCCCAGCTGCCCAGAGCTCGGGCTGGGCCCAGGCTCACAGGGAAGCCTGCCTTCCTTTATAGCACTAACAGCTCACGTGGACACAGGGGTGCAAACTCGGGGTGCTGAGGGCAGAGTGCAACCCACAGATATGTTTCCTCTGTCCTGCAGTATTTTCAGATTTCAGACATTCCCCGTACAAACCTGGACTTCCTTGTCCCGACCAGCAGTGGCTGGAGCGAGGCAGGCTGTGGCCCCCTATGGCTGGCCTGGGCTCCCCATTCCCCACAGGCTCCTCCAGCTCCCCAGTGTGCCCCGTCTGGCCCGCCTGATCCCTGCGGCCTGCCCATCTGAGAACACTGCTGGCGTGTCCAGGGCCCAGAGGGGGGGTGACCCACCCGGGGCTGCCTTCTCCCTCTCTCACTGAAGTGGATTCTGGAGTCCAGGCACCCTGGGGCTGGAGGCAAAGGTCAGCCAAGGCCTCTGGGAGGGCGGGGACCTCACCGCTGCTGGGGACAAGGCCAACCCAGGGGGTCCCTGCTTGGTTGGAGGGGCCCAGGGCAGCACTCTGGGAGTTTTCAGTGTTTGTAGGTGTCCTCAGGAATCAAGCAAAGGGAGGAAGGTGGGTGCAGAGAAGCCAGCTGGAGGGTGGGCAGGACCTGGGCCTGTTGTGGGGGGGCATCAGTGTCCCCTGCCCTGCTCCCGGGGACAAGGCCCCGCCAGGCCCGGGCCCCAGCTCACAGCTCCTGCCCACAGCTGCCCCGCTGGGACCCTTGCACCCACCACTCCTGCTTGGCGCTGCGGCCGCCTTGGCACAGCTGCCCCAGGCAGGGTGGAGGGGGCCGTGGTGGCCGGGGATCCTGCTCAAGAGGGTCACCCAGGAGGACCCCGGGGAAGCCTCTCCAGGCAGTGGGGGAGGGGGGACACATCAGTGGCCATGTCCACCCCCAGCCCCAGGACCGCTGAGGCTGCAGCAGGCGAGGGGGCTGCGGTGCTGTTGGGGGGCCCGGGTCCCCGCGGGCCTGCACAGGCCGGGGCCTCGGAGGGGTACACCTGAGGGCCCCAGGGGCACTGCCCGCCCCTCCTTCTCCCTTCCAGGGTTGGGAGGCGAGCGCAAGGAAGGAAAAGAGCAGAGCGGAGCGATTCTTCTTTCCCCTTTAAGAGCCCTGGCGGCGGCACCCGGGGCCCAGCAGCCCGGGGGAGGGAAGATTCCGCCCCCGGCTCTTTGTTGGTGCGGAGACCCGGCTCTGATGGCCGCCCCGGGGCGCCTCCTCCCGGACCCCCGCCCGACTGGCCGCGGCGCGCCGGGCGCAGCCTCTTACCGCGTCGTCCCGGGGGGTCCCGCCGGCGGGGGTCAAGTTCGCGTGCCGGCCCCGGTGGGCGCACGGTCAGAGGGCGCGGCTCGCGGGGCCGCGGGGGCCGCGGGGGGCGGCGGCGGGGTCTCGGGCTCCCGCCAGGCCCCGGCCTCCGGGGCCGCCGCTGTCACCCGGGCCGCCGCCCCAACTCTGCGCACAGTCGCCCCGACCTGGAAGTTTCCAGGCTCTGCGGTCGCTGGGCTGGGTTTCAGCAGGGACGTCTGAGCTTGGCAACAAAGAGGGAAAGAAGGAGGGAAAACAGGCCGGGAGAGGGGAGGACGAGATGAGTGGGGCCTGCGACTCCCAGATCCCCAGGACTTGCAAGTGCACCCCGAGCTTGCTGCTCTTTTTGTAAAGGGATGAACTAGCCGGCTGGCCCCACCGGGATGGGGCTGCTTCCCCACTGTCTGGTCCCATCACTGAGAGAGTTTTACAACCCAGGCCAGAGCCTTTGGGGCCGTTGTTTGTTTTTGTTTTTGTTTTTGTTGGGGGGGGGGGGCGGGCAACACAAGATGCTTCCTTAAAAGTCCTGACACTCAGACCAGTTCCCTTGATGCAGCAGGAGACCTGGGGCTCCGAGGGCTCCCTCGTCTCTTCTCCCGTTTGCAGACTTGGGTCAGCCACGATGCAGGCGGCTGCCTGGTTCCCATCCCCCGAGTGGAGGCACAGCCAGGACCCCTGGTGACCACAGTAGGTCCTGTGCCCAGGCCCCTGCTGCTGCCACCCACAGGCTCCAGGGGACCAGGTGGCATCTCACTCTCCAGGACGCCGAAGCCCCGTGGGTGAGGCTGGGGAGACCCTCTAGCCCTGATCCTGCAGCCCTGGCCTCCCAGTCACGTGTCCTGGCCACTGGCCACCATTTTCTGTCCTCTTCCGTCCGGCTTGGAACTCTGCCAGCGCAGAGTTCTGGGGACACGTCCGGGGTCGGGGAGGCAGCTGAGTGGTCCCAGGCCTGGGAATTGGCACAGTGGCCTGAGCCCAGACCCTCGAGGCTGCACGGAAGACCCTGTGGGCGCTGGGATGGGCTGAGGACACAGGGATGCCGAGTTCATCCGTTTGTCCACCCATCCTTCCCAGAGAGACGTGTTTAAGGAGAAACCCCTCGGTTCCAAGCCTCCTGCTCCAGACCACTATTTCAGTCCAGGGAGAGTAAGCTGGTTTGTTTGTTTAAAGAAAAATGAGCAAAGGGGCTGTGGCAGCCAGGGGTGTACTAGGGTGGGATAAACGCTTTGTCCCTGTTGTCTCATGTCCCACGAAAATGGTTGGTGCCGAAAAGAGATGGCAAACCATCCAAATAACTTCTCAAATGTGGCCCTTTCTGGAGAAGTCCTGGACTTTCATACTAGGTGGTGAAAGAGGCCATGGTCACAGGGATTTCTGATGGCCTGGAAACTTCCAGAACTTGACAGAGGCAGTGGCGGTGGGCCGTGCCAGTGCTGGCCGGGCGGTGTGTCTGCAGAGCTGCACGGACTCCTCAGCTCTCGTGCATAGGCTGACAGTCCCTTCTCAGTGGCCACGGTGGGCCTCATTTGGCAGAAAAGTTCGCCTGCTAATGGAGTCCAAGGTCCTTTTCCCAGAGGGGGGGGCGGAAGGTTTCCCACTGGGTCTTCCAAGTAACACACATCGGTGTCGGCTTTGCTTTTCTTTTTTCTCCCACACTGGTCATGGAGAATGCGTGTGCCATGGCAAAGCAATTGAAGTCCCATCAAGACACGGTGCCAGGGCATTTGACGTTTCAAGGGAATGCACTGTATTCCTTGTTCTAAAGGAAAGTTCCTTGGGCAGAGAAGCCCCCTGCACACCACCCTGGCCAGCCTCGCCTCCTACATTACCTGCAGGTCTTTGCATTTTCAGGTCTGAGAGGCATTGGGAAATGCATGTCTTCCTGAAGTTTCAGCCCGATTGCTTTCTGAAGCCTGGCCTCGGGGCCTCAGTTTGTCCCACAGGGGCCACCCCAGCTCCATCGTAAACCTTCAGCACCTCTGTCAAGGCCAGCTTCACTGGCCTGAGACCTAGAGTCACCCAAGGGCCCTGGGTTTGGGTTAATGCTCGGCTACTGGTGTTTTGAAACTCTAAATTCTCAAGTCATTTTTGAGCAAAGGGCCCTGCTTTTTTATTTTGCCCTGGGTAAGCTGTGTAGCTGAACCTGACCTTGGCTATGGGTTAACAGTGTCATGAGGTTAATTAAAAAAAACACACACACAAAAACTACAATTTTTATATTTCTTTTACTAAGTTCTATTTACAGAAATAATTCCAAATTCTATGGAAACAAGATAAAAAGTATTTTAACTGAAGATCATTGTTCAGGAAAAATGTTCACCTTTAAGAGGCAGGAAGTTGTTATGAAGATAGCCCAGTCCTGACTTTTGGGCCTGTCCACAATCAGGCCTGGCTCGGCCACACGTGGAGTATCGGGGTCTCAGGTTCCTGGTGTCCCAGGGGTGACAGCCCCCTGTGGGGTGTCTGAGGAGCCAGGACGAAGCGCCTAGCAGAGGATCTGGCTCCAGAGTCCCTTTGATCGTTGTGGTTCTCATTTGGGTTGAAGGCTCAGAGGCAGAGTCACTACTTTTTAACGTAGTATATTTTCTCTCTT
>PVKH010012216.1:0-17386 GCA_004027955.1 Chaetophractus vellerosus | reverse complement strand
GGCATTGTTTTCTCAACTCTTGCCCAGGCATATTTATATGTGTGTATTCCTTGCTACCAATGTCAAGATTGGGTAAATTGATTAAGATTCTGTAGTTGATTTGCCATCTCCCAGATGTTTTTTTGTTTGTTTTTGTTTTTGTTTTTTTAGGTGCCAAACATACTATCTGCAGTCTAAAAAATTTGCAGGGTTATTTATGCTTTTTTATAGGTGCATCTCAGATTGTAACAAAAAGACAAAGAATTTTTCTTTTGAATGGGATGGACTTCATGTGGTGTTTTATACTTAATAATGATAGTGGTTCATAGAATTAAAATTTAGTCTGGAAGAAACTTAAAAAGATCTTCTTAGGAAAGTACAATATATTATGTTTGAAAAGGCAAGGAGAGAGAAACCTTGAAATTTTAACTTGTCTCTACACTCTCAAGAAGAGATGGTAGACCACTCTTGCCATTTATAAGAGCTTTTTGAATTTTCCAAATCATGATTACTATAGCATATAAATTTTCCCTAAAGTATAGTAAATTTTTAACTTAATAGTTCAGTTAATTTTTAATATTCTACTTAATGACTATAAAATACAGGACTCAATTAATTTCTAAGCTATTAAATTAAATACTGCCACCAAAAAAGAAGTCTAGATTATATGTCATTACTGCAGTAACATTAACTGTTAGTTAATTTGAAATCCTAAAACCAAAGTAATAGTGAAGAATGATGAAAGACCTCTACCCTTTTGAATATAAAGCCGCAAACTGTGTTCCAAAATGGATTGGCTTCATCTGTGTTCACAGCCTGTTGTAGGCTATAGTCTTTCTTGTCCCTTCTGCAGCTCAGGGGGAAAATGGCCAGCTAATGCCCAATCACGTGAAGGAAACCTATTCTTAAAGTTAACAAATCAGCCTTTACTCATGGTAAAGGTAAGGCACTGGTGCCTTTACCATCTGTTACTTTATAGAAGATTTGTACAGGCTCCTGACTTTTCTCAAGAATCCTACATTTCCTTTCTGTATTTTCATTTAATAACTTAGTCACCTTTCCATTTTCATTTCTTTTTGTTCTGACAAAAGCACTCATTGAATGTTTAAGAAATTCTTTTTCTGGTCATGATAGGTCATTTATGTCATAGATTTGACCCATTGCTAAGTTCAACATTTTACTTTTTAACTGATCCAACCATCTATTTTTTCTGACCAAACAGCACTTTTAAAAGACTTTTTTACTTTTTCTTAGCTCCATCATTAGTAGTGTGCTTTCTTCTCTGGACCATATCTCACAAGGACACAAAATGTTTATTACCAGATATCTGGTAATAATAGAGGACAACAACATTGAATTAAGTTGTTGGGTGGATTGGCTAGGCTCATTGCCTAGCTAATTGACTCCTCCTGCACCCTTCTTTGATTTAAATTTGTGGCCCACACAAAATCACTCATCATAACAAATCATGGCTTTTTGGGAGATGCTTGAAAATAGAAGGAAAAAAAAGAATATTAAATCCACAAATTTTTTATTCAAATATGTCAAGGGGTCTACTGTATGTGTGTTATTTGATCTATTTGTTATTGGTGTGTTTTAAACTGGCATCCTACAGTTCTCATGGTTATTTTTTGTGTTTTCTGAAATTGGTTTACCTTTTCAAGTTGATTACAATTTTCCAGGACTTACATTTATAATTAAGGAATTGTTTTTAGTCCTTTTACACTGGAGCCTGAAAAACAGGAATGCTGAAGTCAATTTACTCATATTCCTTGGAGAATTCACTTATGTGACCTTAAAGAGTAATCTATCCTCCCCAAATCCCAGTATTTCCCTCTAGAAACTCAAGGTATTTGAGGTAAAATCTCTCCCTTAGAGGTAGAGAACATTTATGCTTATTAATAAATGTGTCTGAAGTGTGTCCACCAAACCATTTTAACCTGACTGCTTTCAAGGGACCGGGGGGGGGGGGGGAAGAGCACTTTGCCAATCCTGCTGGAAAGCTCTGCCAGTCCACAAGTCAGGCCTGACAGATAAGAATCTCTCCTCTTTGTGTGAAATCAAAAGAGGGATAAAAGCTTTTTTATAGGGTTTTCTTTTTTTTTCTTTCTTTTTTTTTAAGAAGAAGGACTTTTTTTTTTAAAGCTTTATTATTTATTTATTATATATCCCCCCCTTTCTGCTTGTTCTTGCTGTGTTCATTTTTTTGTGTTCTTTTGTGTCTGCTTGTCTCCCCCCTCTGTGGCGACCCGCAGAGTCAGCTCACTGTGCAGTGGCTTGCCCTGCCCGTGGCGGGGGCTTGCCCTGCCGGCGGCAGCTTGCCTTCTCGAGGCAGCCTGCCCGCTCGAGGAAGCCCCGGGAACCGAACCCGGGGCCTCCCATGTAGTAAACCGGGGCCCTACCGATTGAGCTACAGCCGGTTCCCTAGGGTTTTCAAATAAGACGGACATTCTGTTTGTAACATTAAGAGTTGAAAGATTAGTGTACTTAAAAAAATCAAAATTCTTCTATGAAATGTGGGACCTTGGCATTATTTTGACAAGAAGAGCATCGTGTAAAGCTTGACAATGTTTAAACCATTGGGAAGGAAGTCTTTCTGAATCAGAGAGTTTTGAGGAGAAAAACAGTTTTATAAAGTAGTAAAATGCTAATATGAATACGTAATTTAGTGTCAACTCAAGAGTCTGATGTCACAAGATTAGTATAGGATTCATTTAGGGCAGTGAAAACTGCAGATCC
Organism: Chaetophractus vellerosus; assembly: GCA_004027955.1. NCBI lineage: Eukaryota > Metazoa > Chordata > Mammalia > Cingulata > Chlamyphoridae > Chaetophractus > Chaetophractus vellerosus. Next base: position 14,668 of record PVKH010012216.1, on the reverse strand, counting down.
TTGTGGGGTGGGGGTGGGGGGGCGGGACACTGAGACCTGCTTTTCAGTAGCCTGCAAGGTCAGAACTACTTTTATAACAGTACTACTTTATTTGCTCTTTTCACTGTGTTGACATTTGCACTAATAGTTATAAAAGCAATGGTGGATAAAACTGGTAGTGCTTTAGCACAAATGAAGGCAACTTTGCCAAACAGGTCTGGTAGTCATTGTATTCTTCACTGCCAAGCACTTGCAATTAAAAAAATAAAAAGCCCATTCCACTGAAGAATGGCCTTGAAGAAGCAGTAAAATTCATTAATTTTATTAAATCTTGACCCTTGAGTACACAGTTTTAAAATATTCTCCATGCCAAAATGGGAAGTATGCCACAAAACCCATCTGCTGCACACCAAAGTGTGCAGCAGATGAAAAAGCACTTGTATGATTGTTTTGAGTTGCAAGCTAAACTAGCTACTTTTTTCCCGTTGAACACCAATTTTACTTGAAAAAGATGATTGATAACTATGGTTATTATTTGTCAGATATTTTCTCTAAAATAAACAAGGAACAAGGAAAACAATTGAAAGTATTTGTTACCACTGATAAAATTAGAGCTTTAGGCAAAATTTGGAATTAGAAGTTTAGAAAACTTTTGTCACTCTGAACTTGACAGCTTCCCAAAGCATAATGTTTTTTTAATACAGAATTGGAGGTGATATTACAACATCTATTTTTTTTATAATTTATAATTCAGTGAACAAGTAATAATTTTAAAACAAATGTCCCAGCATAAGAAATTGGCTAAATTAATTATGAATAATGGGAATATTCATTATAAAGTATGTGTACTAGACTACTGCTAGCTACTAGGAATGATGGTTTAGATATTGTTGTTGTAAAATGTTTACAATATGTTATTTCAATGATAAAAGTAGTTTACAGAAGTATGTAAAAGTGTAAATAAGTGTTATAGAAGTATAGAGAAAAATGTGAGGCATATATATTAAAATGTTAATAGTTGTTGGGGAGTGGGTATAGCTCAGTGGTTGAGTGCCTGCTTCCCATGCATGAGGTTCCAGGTTAAATCCTCAGTACCTCCAAAAAAAAAATGTTAATAGTTGTTAACTCTGAATGGTGAAATTATAGGAGATTTTTATTTGCTTTGTTTGGTTGTATTTTCTCATTTTTAGTTTAAAAACTTAGAAAAGTTAAAAGTTATAAATAACATAAAAGCATGGCTTGTAGGTTGACATTAAAACCCAATTTTCCTAAGTCCTAATGTCAGTTTTAGTGTTACAGGCTTTTTTTGTTTTTTAATACTATTCTCAGTGAATCATATTTTGAATTTAACTGTAATCTATTTGTTGCAGCTTGTATATGAATTTTTCATACGATTTTTGGAAAGCCAAGAATTCCAACCCAGCATTGCCAAAAAATACATAGATCAGAAATTTGTATTGCAGGTAAGAAAATTTTTTGTAGTTGTGTGTATTTGTTCTTCACTTGTTAACAACACTTTAGCTCATTTTCTCTTGAAAACAAAATGTTTGTTAAAACATCCTGCAGAGGCAGTTATATCACCTTAGTAAACATACATACATAAGTGTGAGTTTCTGTCATTGCCTACTAAAAGTGATAAGTACCTTTGTAACTTATTGTGGTAGAAATTAATTACATTTTAAGCAGTGAGGGATGCTAATGCCCAAATCCCTGCAATTTTCTTTCCTAAAGTTTAATTAATAAAGGAATTTCATTTATATAACCCTGGTTTATGTGAATCTTTATTTGCTTTAATATTTCTTAAGGAGCTATTGCATAGATCTGTTAAAACTGAATAGGCAAGCTCAGATTGCAAAGCATAAAAACCTTTAATATATAATCAAAGTCAGAGTACTGGAGAACTTTTACTGCTGTAACATTTTAAAATTTCCCTAACGAGATTAACCCTCACCTGTACTTTTGGAAATCTTCATGGTTTGTTTATCTTGGTGTCTCATTTTATATTTTATAATTGTAGTCTCCATCTTCCTTTTTACCTGGGGTTTGGGGCCATTTCACAGCACTGGGGTTTTTTGTTTGTTTTATTTGCTTTTAGGAGATACAGGGGATTGAACCCAGGACCTTGTACGTGGGAAGCAGGTGCTCAAACCACTGAGCTGCACCCGCTCCCCATGGCACTGAGTTTTTAAGAGACATTGCCTTGCTCCTGTTGTGTACATTTGTCTATAAAAATGGCTGCTTGAGCCAAACTGATCTATGGACCTTTGTACCTTCTTTCTGAGTGATATACGGAACTCCTTCTCATCTGGAAAAGAATAGCTGTCAATCTCCTAGTGAGCCAGTAAACCATTTCAAATTTAAAATATTGATTTGGCAGGAAATTGGTCTCCTATGCCTGATAGCAACCTTCATGATGACCTTGTTCCCCCTCCCTAATTAAATTCATAAATTCAGAATTCTGCATAATTGGCTTGAATTATAGCTAATATTTTGACTGTTTTTGACACTCAAAAAACAGCAGTTTTATATGATTGAATCTAGTAGATTGCCAGGGGCAGGCAGGCTCTAGAGAGCTGAGGACCATGGAGGTCCCTGAAATATCCTGGGTAATGTGACTGAGGGGAGTCAACCCCATAATTCAACAGTCAGCTCAGACCTGTAAGCCTATCTTGTTTATAGGGTTCATTAGCACCTATAATCCCCGCTTACCCTAGGTACATGAGACAGGTCCTTGAAATACCATATATTTAGGGTACATTGGTACCATACTGATGAGGTCATATAATATTTGTTCTTCAGTGCCTGGCTTACTTCACTCAGCATAAGGTCTTCAAGATTCATCCATGTTATCCCGTGTGTTAATACTGCATTCCTTCTTACAGCTGAGTACTAGTCCATTGTATGTATATACTACATTTTGCTTATCCATTCATCTGTTGTTTCCAACTTTTGGAAATAGTGAATAATGGTGCTATGAATATTTGGTGTGCAAATATCTGTTCATGTCCCTGCTTTCAGTTCTTCTGGGTATATACCCAACAATGGGATTGCTGGATCATATGGCAGTTCTATAGTTAGCTTCCTGAGAAACCATCAAACTGTCCTCCACAATGGCTGCACCATTCTACATTACCACCAGCAGTAGATGAGTGTTCCCTTTCCTCCACATCCTCTCCAACACTTGCAGTTCTGTTTTTTTAATAGCTGCTAGTCCAATAGGTGTAAGGTGATATCTCATTGCAGTTTTGATTTGCATTTCCATAATAGCTAGTGATATTGAACATCTTTTCATCTGCTTTTTAGCCATTTGTATTTCTTCTTTGGAAAAGTATGTGGCCTTCTTAATGACCTTCTTAGTGTGCCATAAAATCTTAAGAAGATTGTACCAATAAGCAAATATAGATAGATATGCATGTTTCTGTTGTTACATATGTAAAGATGTGTTTTACATACATCAAACAATGTAGAAAAACACATGCATACCCCCTCTATTAACTAAGTTAAAAAAAAAGTGACAAATTTGGAAAAACATGTGCTGTGTATATTACAGAAAAGAGTGACTATATTTAATCCATAAAATGCTCTTTCAGATCAGATAGAAAAAGTCACATGTCCCAGTGGATGGAGCCAAGAACAGAAACTTCCAAATACAAATGGAATATAAATACATGTAAATACATTTATTTTTAGTAGTCCCAAACAAATTAAAATAACAAATACCATTTACCCATCGGTTTGGCAAATATCAAAACAAGTTAAAATGCGCAAATGTTGGTGAGAAAGTAGAGAAATAGGTAGTCTTAAGTACTGAGTAGAAATTTAAATTGGTATAGTCATTCTGAAGAGGAAATCTGATAGTATTTTATCAACTTAAGTTTTGATGCAGCAATTCTGTAGGCTGTAATCAGATATGTATACAGAGATATGTATTCAAAAATATTGAATGCAAAATCATTGTTAATAATTATTTTAAAAATTGAAGTAACTTACAAGTTCCTCAGTAGGGGTTGGTTAGATAGACCGTAGAAAGAGATAACACCAAATTGTTGTTCATTGCCTGGGAGGGTGTAAATATGTATAATGATCTTCACTTTCTAATTTTTTATTTTTCTATTTTTTGCTTTTAAAAATGATGAGCTTAAATGTTATATTCACAAAGAATAGTAGAAATATTTCAATTGCAAATACATTCTCACTTTAATGCCTTGCATTTTACATAAACCTCAGCTGATTCCATGCAATAAACTTCCTGAGAATATTTTTGCAGGACTGTGCTATTCTTTTACACCCAACTTTTGTTGTGCTTCCTTCCTTTCTTCTTTTGTATATGTCCTTTTAAAATCTGAAGGTCATTAGAAATCTTTCTTTGTTGCTTCAAGAGCCCCTTTCAATTCCTCCCATTTTTCTTCCTCATCAGAAAGCAGTATAGATTGGTGGTTAAGTGTGTACACTGGTTTGAATTCAGGCTCTGCTATTTATTAGTTGTGTGACCTTAGTCAAGTTATATAACCACTCTTTACCTCAGTGTCCTCATCTGGAAAATAGATGTAAAATATCCATAATAAAATAGTAATTATATTGTAAGGTTATTCTAGAGATTTAGTAAGTTGATATATACACAGGCATTTAGAACAATTCCTGCAATGTGATAAGCATTCAGTAAACGTTATGCTGCTGCTGTCACTACTAATTTTATTAGGATCATTTCTTGTTTTGAGAGCCTTCTTTAGCTATACTTTTGTAGCTTCAATTCATGACTAGTACTAGTCATATTATACCTAGCGTGTTATGAATTTTTTGAAATCTGATCTTTGGACTCTACTTGCATGATTCTTCTCTAGCTATTGGGATCTCTTAAGATGTTACATGTAGTCTCTCTTGTCCCCGAATTCCCATGAATTCTACTTCACCAGCTGATGTCTTTCATTCAGTGTTGGAAGTGAATGTTTATCAGCCCCAGGAGCATGTAATTTTTAATGTGTGAAAACCAGAGATAGTACATTAAAATCTACAGATGCCAGACAAGTAGTACATGGTGAAGTGGTCTGGGATTGATGGAAACTATGGTGACCTAGTGGGGGTTGGGTTGGGGTGGGTCCTGCTGCCAATCTGTTTCCTTGACTTTTAGTCCCTAGGTAAATGGGCCAAGTTCCAATTCTTTAAGAGAAGCTAGAAATCCCTATGTCTATATAGGCCAAACAAAACAGCCCATGACTTTTTACCCTTGGAGAGTTTGCTGCTCTTATTCAAGAATGGTATGAATATATGGCTCACCTGAATTTCATTGCTATTTTATTACCATAGATTTACATAACCTTTAGCATTTATTATATACTCATCCAAGTCTTTACACAAAGATTTTCAGTTCATTGCATAATGCACTTGTGTCTATTGTAACATTGTTGATTTTAGACTTAGGTAACTTGGCAACTGCCTTCTGTAGTTCTAAGTGTGTAGAATTTGCCTAGGCTTATGGAACAACTTCATCTAGTCCCAGTAAAGACAATTTTCATCTGTGTTAGAACTGATGGAAAATGTTTTCTTTATTATTTCTCTCTGTATTCTTTAGACCAAAAATTAATTGCCAGGTCTTGAATTATTTCATTGGGTGGAGTATTGTGTCAAGAGTCTAGCAACATATTTCTAGAGACTGTTTTCAGCCACTTTATAAATTTGAAAAGCAGTCAGTGGTTGCTAAGAAACATACTATTCAAGTATCCCCATAAACATATGTACTGCTGGAGATTGCTATTTAGTAATTTTTACTTCCCATTTGCAATTATATTTAGCTGAAAGGTAGCATAATTATCACACAAATTATGCAAATCATTCAGCCCATCCTTAAAAGTGGCCATTTGTTACTGTATTTTTTTTGAACTCAAGACAAATTGGACACCCATATAAACACAAACAGTGAACCCTAAGTTAAACCATGGACAATATAGTTAATAGAAAAGTTATAAAAATGTGCTCTCATCAGTTTTAACAAATGTCCCACACCAATGCAAAGTGTTAATAATAGGGTGGTATATGGGAATCCTGTATTTTATGCATGATTGTTCTGTAAACCCACAACTTCTCTAATAAGATAAACGAATGAATGGAATGGAACCACCACCCTCAAATAATAATTGGATACCCATTAAAAAAATTAAAGTTCTAAAGTGAACTCCAGGAGGCCTTGAATCTCAGCAAGTTCTTGAATCTGTCAAAATGCTTAAATGTTAAAACATTTAAAATGTTAATTTCTTTCTCAGCCTATAGCAAATAAAACTTTGGAGAATTTTTTTCTACTGGGAATTTTATCAGAAACCAATGAACATTTAAATTGGACGTAATGGGCTAATGTCTAACTTGTACATCAAAATCTCCCAAAAACGGATTCTCAGTAATCCACTGACTGCTGTTTCCAGGACCAGCTTCATGGGTGTGCAACCTGTGCTTAGAAGCCTGGTATTTGTTTAATGCTCTCCTCTTACTGTCTTGTAATTTTTAATACTTTTTGAACAAGGAATACTGCATTTTGGTATTGCATTGGGCCTTGCAAATTATGTGGCCATTTCTTGTCTGCATCCCACTAGGATATCACTATTTAGCACAGCAGCTCCTTTTTATCTTTTTTTGAAGAGCTGACAAATAGGTTCTCTTAAAAATTTAAATCACAGGGTTTTCTTGAATCACATAGGATGTTCAAGGGAAAAAAAAGGATTTCTCTAGTTTTCTTCTCTAGTGCAAAGAATGCCTGAAATTAGAAGGCAAATAAAAGCATGTGACTTGGCAAAGTTGTTCATATTTGTATGACTTATACCTTTGAAATTTTTATACTGAATTTCCATAGTGGTCTTGAAGTCAGAATTGCTAGAAGCTTATGATTCATGACCTTTTGTTCCTTTGTTCCCACTGTGATTTCTCAGTGGTTCCCTATAGGTTGGCTCATTTTGATAGTGTTGCTTTGAAGTTTTTGCTCTTACTGATTTTTAAAAAATAGCAATTTTAATTGTTACCTAAGTAATGTCTATTTTTAAAATTCAAATATATTTATATCGTTTATAATGGAAAAATGGTGATTCCTTGTCTCATTCTTCCCTAACCCAGAGTCCCATTCCCACATAAAAATCTTCCAGCTGCTTGTCTGTATTTATTTCTGTATTTCTATATAGCATCCACCTTAGTTTCCTACCTGCTAAAACAAATATCATACAGTGAGTTGGCATAACAACAGGAATTTATTGGCTCGTGGTTTTGAGGCTAGGAGGAGCCCAAAATCTAGGCATCAGCAAGATGACACTTTCTCCCTGAAAACTGTGGCATTCTGGGGCTGGCTGCTGGCTATCCTTGGGTCCTTGGCCTTTCTGTCTTATGGCAATGCAATAAGATATCTTCTCCTTTTTCTTTCTTTTCTTTTCTTTTCTTTTCTTTTCTTTTCTTTTCTGTTCTGTTCTGTTCTGTTCTGTTCTGTTCTGTTCTGTCGCTGTCCAGCTGCTTCTTTATGTATTGCTTTTTCCCTGTGGCCTTCTGGTAGAAATAGAATTAAGACCTCTGGTAGAAATAGAATTAAGAACCATCTTGATCCTTTTGGCCATAATTTACCTAAAAATAGCATCTTCAAAAGGTCTTATTTGCAGTGGGCCCACACCCTCAGGAATTAAGAACATGTTTTTCTGGAGTACATAACTCTAAGGCCCTACAGAATCCTTTTACTAATATTTCTTGAGTTTTGATTTTAGATTTTAGCTATTGATATCCTATTACAAAAAATTGTTTCTCTCTGTATGTCCTTCCTCCATCTTTCCAATGTAGTTATATCACAAATTTTAATTGTCAATTTATAGTGTTACATTAGTATGGTTATATATGTTGTTCATAAACGAGGCACATATCCTATACTTAGATTTCCTTTCTTGTAGAGCTTTTTTAAAGCATTTTTTAATAGTTGCCTTAATTTTCATTTGCTTGGTTTCCTATGTATTGGTCACTAGTTCATGCATTAATTCTCTGAGAGTGCATACATCTCTTCTCAGTTAATGGCAATCTATGAATCCCCCTCCTCCTTCCCCCCATTTTTTTCCCTTGGAGACCTCTTTCTTGGAACTCTAGTCACCCTGCTGTAATTGGCACTGGGTGCCCCCTCTAGACCTGTCTTCAGTAGTCATCCTGGGACTTCCCTCTGCCCCCCTTCTGGACTGTGACTTTGCTTACATAGCTTCCTCTCTGATTTTGGTGAAACATTCTTTGAGGCTTCCTGAAAAAGTGTAAATGGTATATAGATTTTTTGAGACTTGCTTGTCAGAAAACATCTTTGTTCTAGCTACATATTTGATTGACTTTTTTGGTTAGGTATAGATTTATAGGTTGAAACCCTTACTCCTGCAGATGTTTTAAGAAATTGCTCCGTTGTCATCTGGTTTCCAGTGTTGGTATTAAAAAGGCTGGAGCCAGGCAAACTCTTATCCTCTGTAGTGAACTTTGTTCTCTGTGAGCTTTTGAGATCTCTTTTTCTCCAGTGTTCAGAAACTTCAAAGTGGCATACCTTGTTCATTTATTGTGCAGAACACCTAGTAGGCCATATCCATATGGAAACTCATGTTCTTACTCCTGGAAAATTATATTGAATCATTTCTTAGATAACTTCATTCTCTTCATTTTCTATTTTTCTGCCTCTGTGCCTCTTTGGAGTGCCTTTTAGTCAGGTGTTGCACTGCTGGAATGATCTTCTAGTTTACTTATCTTTTTTCTTCTCTATACCATCTCTATCTTTTGAATATACTTTCAGGAAAGGTTTGCTGATATTAATGCTCCAGTCCTGCTGAAATTTTTATTTCTGTCATATTCTGAATTTCCAAAACCTCTTTTTTCCCTGCGTATTCATCTGTTGCATTGTTGTTATTTCATGTATCTAATATAACTATTTATCTCTGAGAATGTTAGAGGGTTTTTGCCATTTTTTCTACTGTATGCATTGCTTCTGTTTCCTCTGAATTCCTCTGTGGTTGTTTTTTGTTTTTTTGGTTGTGGTTTTTTTTTTTGTTTTGTGGTGGTGGTTTTTTTTTTTTCCCCAGTGTCTTTATGTCATAATGTCTGGTGATCCTTGATATCATATTCTTAGTTACATGTGAATCACTAAAAAGCTGATTAGAATCTGTGTGTGTGTGTGTGTGTGCACACATTTGCTTGCATAGACACTTATGTTTGTGGGGGGCAGGTGTTTAGCAACTGGTGATTCACAATTTCACAATAGGAAAAGTTATGAGGGAATCCGTGCCATTTCATTAGGAAATCCTCAAATGTTAGTTTTCCTTTTCCCCAAAGAGGGATAGTCTAATCTCCTACCTCACCCAGATTGGGAGCTCAGTCAGGGAAAGGGGCTGGCAGGGGTCTAGATTTTCATCATACAGACTTTTATTTAATCCCATTATTTTCAGGAAGTGTTTCACTAAGCTGTGTATATGATGTCCTCAAGTCCCCAAGACCTGAAACTTGCTCATTTATTCTCTCCAAATTTAGCTTGTTTACTGCATGGGATAGAGAAAGGAGGTGAGGGGAAGTTGAATCTTGTTATTCTTTCTGCAGACTTTCAGCCAATTCTACTGCTTTTAGCTCTTTTTGATATCCTTACTTTCAAAGCTATCTGGTGCCTTCCATCTTAAGCCTTTTAAGGGTTCTCTCATGTGAATTGGCTTGTTTCTTGTTGGCTTCCTTTCCTGCTAGCAGAATGGAAGAACACTTAGCAAAGTGAAGGAAGAGAACACTTTAGATAGTTGCCCCTTGTCATCCATTTTCCAGCTTTGAAAAGTATGCAAATATATCTAATCTGCTCTCCAATTCTCTCTACCCTATGGGTTTCTTCTACTTTTATTTCTTAACTGTCATTTCAGTGAAATTTCAAGAGGAGGGAGGTTCAGTGCCCATGTCTAACTGGAAGTCTTTTATTGTGTTTTCATTTTGCTCTTCTCATTTCACTGTAGATTTATTACAAGGCTTAAAGAAGAGTTCTTTGGCCAAATATCTCAGCAGTTCATCCTGGTTTGTTAGTTTCAGGAAGGCTGGTTTTTGTAAACTTGGAGTCAACATGTTGACAGGTGTGTCTTCACTATTACCTTGGAAACTTTCCAGCTTCCTTTCTTTGACAACAAGCTGCCTGCTGTATTATAGAAGGCATAGTCTACCTAGGTATTTACAAATGCTGGATTATATTTCCCATTGCTTTTTTTGTGGGGAGCGTATAGATGACTAATGATGCAAATTATTTTGGAAATGAGAGGTCATCCTACTTCCCTTTTATTTGCATATGTGTTATATTTTTTCTTTTGTCTCATAGATCATAAAAGTACTGTATAGAACAGCAAAACCTACTTTATATACTGCAATTCACGTTTCTTTCTTATAGTACATAAGGATATATTTAATAATTGTAGCTTTGTAAATGGTTGAAGTTAGGTGCCTGGTAATGCAGTGTCTTTGAGGGACTAATGAAAACATTAGTTAATTTTTCTTTAAATTATGTTTTCATTAAACTCTCTTAAGATTAATAATACATAAGCATTGTTGATTAAAGTTTTGCTAACATTTCACCCCCTCAAACCTTTTCTTGTGTTAGTTGCAAGTTACTCATTAAACCCTTTGCAACAATTAGAAGTAGAAACCCAATTTAAAAATAGAACTGAAAAGGTTGTTTCTATTTACAAGGAATTTGGTGGATGGGTTAAAGATCTTATGTCAGTTTGAGCATACAGTAGATAAAAGACACTGAGCCCTTGGGGCTTTTTTTGCCCATTGGGGCCACTGGCCTATTTTCCTAGGAAGAATATTTTTCTGTGGAATGCATTGTTGATTTACATCGTCTCCCCTAGTCGGCTACAAGTGTGTTCACGAATGTGTGACCTTAACAATGAGGACAATCACTGGCATATGGTAGGATCTGAATATATATTTACTTATTGGATGTCTGAATGGACAGAGAGATGGCAGCTGTTTAAACAGTATCTTCTATTCAGATAGGGTACTAGTACTTTATTGTATCTGCCATGGATACTCTTTCCATACCGCAGTACCTGGCCAACTCCTAATTTCTCCCAGATGTCACTTCCTTTAGAAGCCTTCCCTGATCACCCCACTTTTCCCAAACATGGTAGGTTTGTCTGCTCTGTATTTATACAGCATCCTGAATTACTTATTGTACTATAGTTTATTTACCTGTATCCCTCATTAGACTAGGCTCTGAAAGTGGAGATTGTGTCTGTCTTGGTCATCGTTGTATCCCTGGCATCTTGCCCAGTACCTGGCCCTTAATAGGCATGCAGTAGATATTTGTTTAATTATTCATTTGTTGAATGAATGAGTGTTATTTTGTAACAAAAAATTGTATCCTAGCTCACTGCCTATTTTTTAAGACTATCATTCAGTTTGTGTTTTCCTGTTATTTGAGAAGCCATTTTTTGTCCATAACTCTGCTTTTGTTCCAAGAAAACCATCAAACAAAAGCAAATTTGATTACTGCCTACTAAGTTATTCTTCTGATGCCAGTGTCAGCCGTATGTCTTAATCACCTAGAGTCATGCTTATGTATGACTTGACAGATTTCTTATAATTAGGACAGTCTGCTTTTATTTATATGCTATCTGTACATTCTTGAAATGTTTTGCTATGAAGATAACATTAGAACTATGAGTTTTACGTTATTGCAGTGGTGATGAATGTATAAGAAACATGGTAAAGTTGAGACCAATCTCAAAGTTTGTTATTCAGCCAGAGGAACCCATCCACTGTCATTTTTTGTCGTAACAGCTTTACTGAGATATATATCGTAAAATCCACCCTTTTGAAGTTTACAATTCAATACTTTTTGGTATATTCACAGTGTTGGACAACCATCACCACTATATAATTCTAGAACATTTTCATTCTCCCAAAAAGAAGCCCCATTCTTATTAGCATTCATTCCCTATTCTACTTTCAGTAGGATTTGCCTGTTCTAGAAATTTCATATAAATGGAATCATACAGTATGTGGCCTTTTGTGTCTGATTTCTTTCCCTTAGCATAGTGTTTGAAACGTTCATCCATGTTGTAGCATGTATCAATACATCATTCCTTTTCCATGGCCATATAATATTCCATTGTACCACATGTTATTTATCCATTTACCAGTTGATGGACATTTGGTTTATTTTTACTTTTTTGTGATTATGAATAATGTTACTATGAAAATTGTGTACAAGTAGTTTGGTGGCTATGTTTTCAGTTCTCTTGGGTAAATAATTAGGAGTGAGCTTGTTTTAACTTTTTGAGGAACTGCCAAATTGTTTTCCAAAGCAGCTGCACCATTTTACATTTCCAGCAGCCATATGTGATGGTTCCAATTTCTCTACATCCTTGTCAACACTTGTTATTGTCTTTGTTTTTTATTATAGCCATCATACACCTGTTGTCTGTCTTTTTGATTGTAGTCATCCTAGTGGATGTGAAGTGATACCTTAAGTGTGATTTTGATTTTCCTAATGATTAACGATATTAAGCACATTTTTATGTGTTTATTGGCCATTTGTACATCATCTTTTATGACGTGTACAGTCAAATCTTTTGCCCATTTTTTAAATTGGGTTATCTTTTTATTATTGTTGATGTGTAGGAGTTCTTTATATATTCTGGATATGAGTCCCCTATTGGATATATGATTTGCAAATATTTTTTTCCATTTTGTGGATTGTCTTTTCACTTTCTTGATGGTATCCTTTGAAGCACAAAAGTTTAAATTTGATGAAGTCTGATTTACTTGTTGTTGGATATATTCTTGATGTCACATCTGAGAAGCCATCACCTAATCCATGGTTACAAAGATTTACTCCTAGGTTTTCTTCTAAGAGTTTAGTGGTTTTGTCTCCTACATTCAATTCTATGATGTGTTTTGTGTTAATTTTTATAATTATGGTGTGAGGTAGGGGTCCAACTCATTTTTTGCAGTCAATACCCAGTAGTCATGGCACCATCTATTAACAAGACTATTCTTCCCCCGTTGATTTGATGTAAATCATTTGACTATAATGGTGAGGATTCATTTTTGAACTCTCAGTTCTGTTGAATTGATCTATATGCAACAGATCTTTATATAAACACCGCAACTGTGATGGTTACTTACTGTAGCTTAAGAGTAAGTTTTGAAATAGGAAAGTGTGGGGGCCGGCCGTATAGCCCAGTGGATAGGGCACCGGTATACCACATGGGAGGCCCTGGGTTTGGTTCCCGGGGACCTCTCCTAGCGGGCAGACCGCCTTGAGAAGGGCAAGCCGCTGTGGGCAGGGCAAAAAGCTGCCACGGACAGAGCAAAGCTGCCACGGGCAGGGCAGGTCGCCCGCAAATGGAGCTCAGCCAGCCACCCGCAAACTGAAGTGGAGCCGGCCGTGAATGGAAGCAGAAGCTGCCCACAAGCGGGGCAAAGCCACCTGCGTGGTGTCCGGTCTCGGCGCGTCGCCGCAACGGGTAGAGACAGAGCGGACAGGGAGGAACACAAGAATGGACACACAGCAAGAGCAAGCAGAAAAGGGGAGGGGGAATGTAATAAACAAAAAATCTTAAAAAAAAAAAAAATAGGAAAGTGTGAGTCCTCCCACTTTGTTCTTCTTTTTCAAGGTTGTGTTGGGTTTTCAGAGTCCCTTACATTCCCATATATATTTTTTGGGTATCAGCTTGTTAATTTCTGCAAAAACAAACAAAACACAGCTAGGATTTTGGTAGGGATTGCATTGAATCTCTAGTGCCCACTGCCATTTGGCCTGACGTTAACTTATTGCCTCTTTTGCATTGGACCTTGTTATGAATATACAGATGTGTTCTAACCAGCTGTTGGCTTAAGATCTCAAATGATTGGGGAATTAAAATATGTTAATAAAGGCTAATATACATGCAGAAATCATGAGTGATCTCCTCGATGAGTATTTACAAGGTGAGCACACCTGTGTAACAAGAAACAGAACATTACCGGTATCATTGGGGACTTTTTGATGTTTACTTTGGTTTAGATTATATTATTTACCTGTACATGCTTGTAGAACTGAAGGCTTATCTTAATTGTATATTTGTAGTGTAAGCTCAGAGAAATAGCATAATGCATTGGTTGAGATCATGGACTCTAGAGCCTTGACTACCTGGGTTGAAAGCCCAGCTCTACTACATATTAGCTGCGAGACCATGGCCAAGTTATTTAATCCTTGTGCCCCAGTTTCCTAATCATAAAATAAGTATAAAACCACCTCACATGGAGAATTAATGTAAGTAGATTGCTTAGACTAGTGCCTGATAATCATAGTAGGTGATGTATATGAGCTACTATTATTGTTATTGTTGTTGTTGTTATTATTATCATGTAACTGTTCAGTAGAATATAAGCCCCTTGAAGAAAGACTTTATTTGACATATTTATCCTTATATTTCCAGAGGCATATAACAAATTTTTGAGGAAGAAGGGATTGGATTTAAATAATGAGTGGCAGGATTTCTAAATCCTTTCCTGAAACTTCCTTTGACAGCTACATTGTCTTTTATTTACGACAGCTTTTGGAGCTATTTGACAGCGAAGACCCTCGGGAACGGGACTACTTAAAAACAGTCTTGCACAGAATTTATGGCAAGTTTCTTGGTCTTAGAGCATTTATCCGAAAACAGATTAACAATATTTTTCTAAGGTAAGTGGAGGG
>PVKH010012215.1:0-17384 GCA_004027955.1 Chaetophractus vellerosus | reverse complement strand
CCCCAACTCTCTCCCCCAAGCTGTGGGACCTCCCCTCCACTCTGTGACAAGAGCACGCTTACCACTTTAGTCTCCACCCCTCAGCCCTGCATCTCAAGCATTCATCTGGGCCCCCCTCCATCCCCCCAAGCATCCTGAGCTCTCCAACCTGTCCCTCCCAGTCCTCCCAACCAGCAACCCTGCCCCACAAAACCTAACCATATCACCACCCCCCTGACCCATTCCCGTAACACACAACCACACTCTATCACCTTGCCACAGATTATGTCCCTATGGATGATGTCCCACTACTTTCTCTTCTCTTTCTTTTAAACCTATTTTCCAGATCCTAGCTCTCAGGGACTACTCAATTTCCTTTTCTCATATCAGTGAGCTCATGTACAGCTCATCCTTCAATGCCTGACTTGCTTCGCTCAACATAAGGTCTTCAGGATTCATCCATGTTATCCCATGTGTTAGCACTTTTTTACTTCTTACTGCTGAGTAGTATTCCATTGTATGTATGTACCACATTTTGTTTATCCATTCATCAGCTGTTGGGCACCTGAGTTGATTCCAACTTTTGGCAATTGTGAACAATGCTGCTATGAACATTGGTGTACATATATCTGTTCATGTCTTTGCTTTCAATTCTTCTGGGTATATACCCAGCAGTGGAATTGTTGTTGAAGAATAATTTATCATATTTGTATATAACTTTTAAATAGAAGTTTTACTATTAGAAAGGGTCACTATCTTAAGAACATATTTTTCTTACTTTCTAAATCTTTTTGGCATGAAATGGATTGGCTATCTTTTTATCTTTATTTTCCTAGTTTACCATTTTCTACAATGACTTTCTTTTTATTTATTTATTTTTTTAAAAGAAACTTTAGCTTACATATATGTTATATAAAAAATATAGGGGATTCATATATGCACCACTGCCTCCCCTTACCACATTTTTCTACATTAACAACATCCTTCACTAGTATGGTACATTTGTTTCAGTTGATGGAAACATATTGAACCATTGTCAATAACCATGAATTATAGTTTATGTTATAGTTTACACTTTGCCCCATGCAGTTTTGTAAGTTATGACAAAATATATAATGGCCTGTGTCTGTCATTGCAACACCTTGCAGGACAATTCTAATGTCCCCAAAATGCCCCCATATTACACCTATTCTTCTTTCTTGCTCCTCTCATAACCTCTGGTGGTCACTGCCTCCACATCAATGATTAAAGTTCTTCCATTGCTTAAATAACAATAATTTATATTAGAATAATAGTAAGTCTACTTTATTCCATTGTTCATTCCCCAATCTTGAGAGTTGTGGATGGTGATGCCCACTCTGATCCTAATTGAGAGGGAGCTTAGATCCCATGGGGAAGATGGATGCAACTATCTTGCTTGCAGTTGCAGACATTCTCTGTTCTTTGGGATGGGGGCTGTCCATCATCATTGACTTGTTAGTTGTCCTGGGTGAGTCCAAAGAACAGGAGAATAGGTGTTGCAACTCTGCAGAGATTCAGGGCTCAACTGGCACATGAATGGACCAAAGATTTAAGTCTCTTGGACATACACCTATCTAGTATAGTATTAGCAATCATTTCAAATGGAAGGGGAAGTAGAGCCATATGTAGGAAAACCACAACTGAATCCAACTCTATCAAACTGGAGAGCAAAAGTTCCAAAGTCCCACTGGCAAGGTGCCAAACTCCTGAGCCTATAGTGTTTGGATGTCTCTAGACCTCAGAAGCCCCACTATTTGAGGCAATATTTACTATAGCATTCAATGAGATCCTGCTGAGATCTACATACGTGTAACCTCTGGAATGACCTTCCAACTCGCTTTGAAATCTCATAACCATAAAAACTAATTTGTATTTACCATTTCCTCCTTATTGTCAAGGTCTTTTTCCAGGTGCATTGCTAGTTGGCACTTGGTAATCATCACTCTGTGCCAGAGAGGTTCATCCCTGGGAGTCATGTCCCATGCCGGGGAAGGGGAAGGTAATGTATTTATATGATGAGTTTGTCTTAGAGGGAGGCCACATTTGAGCAACAAGAAGGCCCTCAGGAGGTACTCTTAAGCAACATATAATACTAGGTTAAGTTTCAATTTCAAAAGAAAAGGTTCATAAGTATAATCATAAATATAAGGGGCCTGGGGCAAAATTCTGTCCTCCTTCACTAGGCACTACCACTGTACTTGAGGGATTTTTTTTGTCCCATTAGAGAATGTAGTAGAACTCCCTAGGATAACAATTCAAAATTTTATTGGTTACACCATAACAATGCTCCATGAACACTTGAACACATATACTTTAGAGGTTTGCCCAAGATGAACTCCCTCCCATGCATCCCCCATCACCAACACCCCATGCCAATGTTCCTCCCCTGCCAGAATTGTTACCACACTGTGATCCAAAACCTCTACAAAATGAAGCTATGAAAATAACCAAATAAATATAATAAGAAAATGAAATAATAATAATAGATTTATGAGTTTCCATGTTTCCTTTTCCTTAGATTGCAAACAACCTGTAACTAATCTATTTCTCTTTTTAAATACTATGTGAAGAGAGTCTGTGGCAAGATGGCATCAGTTTAGGTGCACATTCACAGGCTCTCAAGCAGAGGACAGCTGATTGGGGATGGGAGCCTGCATGGGTGGTCTTTACTGGGAGCCTGGGGGACAGAAGTCTTGGGTACATCGATCTGGAGGGAACTGGACAGTGAGGTGGACTGATCAACAAAAAATCATGAGTTCTTTATTCCCCAGCTGGAAACACATGTGGCTAAACCCTGTACTCAGGGAGGGGGCTGAGCAGTCCAAGTCCCCACTGGTAGTCCGGTGAGGGGGAATAAACACTGAGAGTGGGAAGGTTCTGGCAAAGGGTGGAGAGGGGTTTCCTTTCTGTGGGTTTGGTTACCAGGACCCCTTAGCAGTTTTTGGGAGTGAATTAGCTGGCTGGAAATGGTACTGGGCTGAGGGGAGAGGTTAATCTACTGTGCATGGCTAATTTACCTAACTGTGACACAGAGGCTAGGCTCAGGAAGGGGTGGAGTCAGCAATTTTACAGCTCCACACTGAGTAACACAGTCTCAGCTCCCCTAGTGGGGTTAGGCAGTGAGAAGTAATTGAGAAGTCTTCACGAGCCTATTTGAGGTCCCCTCACAGGAGTGGGTGCTCCAGAAGAGGTGTTCTTTTAGGACCCTTATTTCATCAAAAAAAAAAAAAGAGAGAGAGAAAAGTTTTGACTTGCTTTAACTGTTAAATTCTGCCTCAAAGCTTGCAGAGACAAGGCTGCAGGGTAATTGATTAATGAATGCAGATGAGAGGCTCCACAAGGACCCTAAAAGGAACACTGTTCTCCCTTAGTTTTGTTTGACTGCATGCTTCTGTGTTGGCTGGTACTTCTGTGTTTGTTGGTTTGTTGCTTTTCTTACCTCTACTTTCTCCTCTTTTTTATTTTTCTTTAAATTAGGTGATACTAGCTTTTTTCTTCTTTTCTGGCCTTCTTCTTCCTTGAATTTCCATTCTCTATGTATAGTGATTATGTCTACCAATGCTATCTCTTCTCCTTCCTTCATCTTTCTACCTTCAGCTTTCTGTTGTGGTTCTTACATTCCACCCTTTTTATTTGCTCTGAACTTCATCCTTGTCAACTTCTATCTTGTCTATTCTGTTCTCTTTTATTTCTTTTTTTGTGTATTAGCTTCTTTCTTTAACCCATTTCTTTATTCATTCTATCACCCCTCATCATTCTAGCCTTATAAAATATTTTATATATTTTTCTCTATTTGAGTCCCCATTCCGTTGTAGGCATTACAATTTTTTCCCCTATTACTCAACACTGCCTACAAGAGTTAAATATTCAATTTTCTAAGTCTGATATGGCCACTCTTCTATCTTTTATCAATAGTACTATTATCCCTTTTCCTTTCTTAACCCTTTTGATTGCTCTGACCCTAATCTTTTTCTTTCAAGGGAACATAGAAAAAAGCAAGGAAATACAACAAGAGGAAGAAAGTATCAATGAGAAAACTTAACACACACAGAACTACAAGCTAAGTAAAACTCTAGAGCAGAGAGAGAAGCTAATCAACTAAATAAACCCATCAAGATAAAATGATGACCAGAGGGCAACAAAAAATGAAAAGCCATACTGAGAAACTGGAAGACATGGATCATTCCAAAGAACAAACCAAAAACCATAAAGAGACACAGAACATAGAACAACTAATCGAAGTGGTCCAAACAAATATCATGGAACAACTTAATGAAGTGAAGGAAGAGATTAAGGATATTAAGAAGACACTGGGGGGCCAGCTCGATAGCCTAGTGGATAGGGCACTGGCATACCACATGGGAGGCCCCGGGTTTGGTTCCCTAGCGGGCAGACCGCCTTGAGAATGGCAAGCTGCCATGGGCAGGCCAGAGTCACCGTGGGCAGGGCAAAAAGCTGCCACACACAGGGCAAAAGCTGCCACGGGCAAGGCAGGTCGCCCACGAATGGAGCGCAGCCAGCCACCCGTGAACTGAAAGCTGGCCGTGAATGGAAGCAGAAGCCGCCCACAAGTGGGGAAAGCCATGCCTGCACAGTGACCAGTCTCAGCGCATCGCCGCAGTTGGGGGGAAGGGAAGATATATAATAAAATAAATAAATCTTAAAAAAAAGACACTGGGAGCACATACTGAAGAAATTGTAAACATGCATAAAAAGATAATGGATATGATGTTGATCAATAGCACAATACAAGAAATCAAGAAAAAAAATGATGGATTCACAGAAGAGCAGATTTGAACAGAAAGAAGAAGGAATTAGTGATGTGGAAAACAGTACATCTGAAATGAAACAGGTAGTAGAACAGATAGATAAAAAGATAGAAAAAATTCAACAGTGACTCAGGGATTTAACGGATAATGCAAAATGTACAAACATGCACATTATAGGCATCCCAGAAGGAGAAGAAAAGGGAAAGGAACAGAAGGAGTTTTGAAGGAAACAATGGCTGAAAACTTCCCAACCCTATTGAGGGAGATGATTGTACATATTCAGTAGAGATCCCAACAGGCCAACTCCAAGACATATACTTGTCAAAATGTCCAAGGCTCAAGACAAAGAGAAAATACTGAAGGCAACAAGAGAAAAGAGAACCATCACATAAAAAGGAAGCACAATAAGATTAAGTGCTGATTTCCCAAGCTGAAACCATGGATGCAAGAAGACAGTGGTATGACACACTCAAGGTACTAAAAGAAAAATGTCCAGCCATGAATTCTCTATCCAGCAAAGCTGTCATTCAAAAATGACAGAGTTCAAAATATTCACAGAAAAACAGAAATTAACGGAATATGCCAATAAGAAACCTGCACTCCTAGAAATACTAAAAGAAGCTCTAAAGTTTGAAAGGAAAAAACAGGAGTGAGAGAGTTGGAGGCAAGTGTAAGAACAAGTAAAAAGACATAAAGAGAAACAGAAAATACACAGGACATACATGAAACCAAAGAAAATATGGCAGATGTAAGAAATTCATTGAGAGTATTAACACTGAATGTTAATGGATTAAACTCATGAGTCAAGAGACACAGATTGGCAGAATGGATACGATATATGACCTATCTATATGTTGTCTACAAGAAACCCACCTTGGATCCAGGGATACAAGGAAGCTGAAAGTGAATGGCTGGGAAACAATTTTACAAGCAAATAATAACCAAAAAAGGGCAGGAGTAACTATCCTAATATCAGACAAAATAGACTTTAAATGCAAAACAATCATAACAGACAAAGATTAACACTATATATAGGTAAAATGTGTAATCTCTCAAGAAGAGAGAACAATCATAAACATTTATACACCTAATCAGGGTGCCCCAAAATATGTGATGCAAACACTGGAAGAACTAAGTGGAGAAATAAATGCCTCTATAATTATAGTGGGGGATTTTAATCCACCATTATCACCATTAGACACAACACCAAGAGAGAGAATCAGTAAAGAAACAAAGAACCTGAATAATATATTAGAGGACCTGAAACTCATAGACATATACAGAATACTACACCCTAATACAGCAGGATATACATTCTTCTCAAATGCACATGGATCATACTCTAAGATAGACCCTAGGCAAGGCGACAGGACAACTCTCAATGAGTTCCAAGGAATTGAGATTGTACAAAGTAATTTCTCTTACCAGAATGGAATGAAATTGGAAATCACTAAGGGCCAGAGAACTAGATTAGGCATGAAGATATGGACATTAATCAACACACTCTTGGACAAACAGTGGATCAAGGAGGAAATCTAAAAGGAAATCATTAACTACCTCAAGTTGTTTGAAAATGACAACACAACATATCAAAAGCTATGGGATACAGCCAAACCAGTAATGAGAGGGAAATTTATAGCTCTAAATGCATATATTAAAAGAGAAAAAAGAGATAAATTTGAAATATTCACTGCACACTTGAAAGGATTGGAAAAACAACAACAAACTAACTCCAAAGGAAGCAGAAAGAAAGAAATAACAAAATTCAAAGCAGAATTAAATGAAATAGAAAGTAAGAAAGCACTAGAAAAAATAAACAAAACCAAAAGCTGGTTTTTCAAGAAGATCAATAAAATTGACAAACCCCTAGCCAGATTAACAAAGAAAAGAGAGAGCAGATGCAAATACACAAAATAACAAATGAAGAAAGGGATGTCACTACTAAGCCCACTGAAATGAAAAATATCATAAGAGGATAATTTGAAAAATTATATGCTAACAAGAATGATAATTTAGAGGAAATGGACAAATTCCTAGAAACTCACAAGCAGCCTACACTGATGAAAGACCAAATTGATGAACTCCACAGTCCAAATACAAGTAAAGAGATAGACTCAGTCATCAAATCCTCCCAACTAAGAAGAGCTCAGGATCAGAAGGCTTCACAGCTGAAGTCTACCAAACATTCCAGAAAGAACTAACACCAATCCTGCATAAGCTCTTCCAAAAAATAAAAATAGAAGGAACATTGCCTAACTCATTCTATGATGCCTACATTACCCTAATACCAAAGCCAAACAAAGATACCAAAAGAAAGGAAAGTTACAGGCCAATTTCTCTAATGAACCTAGATGTTAAAACCTTCAACAAAATACTTGCTAATCACATTCAAGAACATATCAAAAATTATACACCATGACCAATTGGGTTTCATCCCGGGTATGCAAGTATGGTACAACATAAGAAAATCAATCAATGTAATACACCACGTAAATTGATTGAAAGGAAAAAAATTCACATGGTCATCTCTAAGACACAGAAAAAGCATTCAACAAAATACAGCACCCTTTCCAGATTAAAAAAAAACTGCAAAAGATAGGAATAGAAGGAAACTATCTGAACTTGATAAAAGGTATATTTGAAAAACCCATACCTAACATCATCTTCAATGCGGAAATCCTAAGAGCCTTCCCTCTGAGATCAGGAACAAGACAAGGATGCCCACTATCACCAGTCTTATTTAATAGTGTCCTAGAAGTACTTGCTCAAGCACTGAGGCATGGAAAAGATATAAAGTGCATCCAAGTTGTAAAGGAAGAAGTAAAAATTTCATTATTTGCAGACGACATGATCCTATACGTAGAAAGCCCCGAGTAATCTACAACAAAGCTGCTAAAACATATAAAGGAGTTCAGTGATGTCTCAGGCTATAAGATCAATGTTGAAAAATCAGCATTTCTGTACTTGAACAACGAGCAATCTGAGGAGGAAATCAGAAAAAAATACCATTTACAATAGTAACCAAAAGAATCAAATACCTAGGAATAATTTAACTAAAGATGTAAAGGACTTATATGCAGAAAACTACACAACATCGTTAAAGGAAATCAAAGAAGACTTAAATAAATGGAAGAATATTTCCAGTTCATGGTTAAGAAGACTAAATATCATCAAGATGTCTATCCTACCAAAATTAATCTACAGATTTAATGCAATCCCAATAAAAATTAACACTTTATTTTTTAAGGAATTGGTAAAACTAACTACAAAATTTATTTGGAAAGGTAGGAGACTCAGAATTGCCAAAGACATATTGAGAAAGAAAAATGAAGTTGGAGGCATCACACTACCTGAATTCAAAACATACTACAAAGTTACAGTGGTGAAAAACGCATGGTATTGGCACAAGTATAGACACATTGACCAGTGGAACTGAATTGAGAGTTCTGATATAAATTCTAGCATATACAGTCATCTGATATTTGACAAGGTCACCAGGCCCACTCAGATGGGAGAGAATGGCCTCTTCAACAAGTGGTGCATGGAGAATTGGATATCCATATACAAAAGAATGAGAGAGGATCATCATCTCACACCCTATGTGAAAATTAACTCAAGGTGGATCAAAGATCTAAATATAAGAGCCAAGACCATAAAAACCTTGGAGGATAATGTTGGGAAGCTTCTACAGGACCTTGTGATCAGAAATGGTTTCATGGTCTTCACACCCAAAGCACGGCTGAAAAAGAAAAAATAGATAAATGGTATCTCCTCAAAATTAAAATTTTTGAATCTCAAAGTACATTACCATTAAATGAAAAAGGCAGCCTTCCCAATGGGAAAACATATTTGGCAACCATATATCTGATAGGATCCTAATATCTTGCACATATAAAGAGATCCTACATCTCGAAAATAAAAAGACTAACAACTCATTTAAAAAATGGGCAATTGATTTGAAAAGACAGTTATCCAAGGAAGAAATATAAATCGTCAAAGAGCACATGAAAAAATGCTTAACATCTTTACTATTAGAGAAATGCAAATCAAAACTATAATGAGATACCATCTTACACCCATTAGAATGGTGGCTATTAAAAAAACTGCAGACCATAAATGTTGGAGAAGATGTGTAGGAATGGGAACCCTCATCCACTGCTGGTGGGATTCTGTAATTGGTCTAGCCACTGTGGAGGACAGAGTCTGCAGTTGCAGGACCAATGACAATGTTTGGGAATCCAGAAGAATTGAAAGCAAAGACACGAACAGATATATGTACACCAATGTTCATAGAGGCTTTGTTCACTATTGCCAAAATTTGGAATCAACCCAGGTGCCCATCAACAGATGAATGGATAAACAAATGTGGCACATACGTACAATGGAATATTACTCAGCAGTAAGAAGGAATAAAGTGCTAACTCATGGGATAACATGGAAGAATCTTGAAGACCTTATGTTGAGTGAAGCAAGCCAGACATTGAAGGATGAACTGTACATGACCTGACTGATATGAATTAGGGAAACTGAGCAGTCCATTACATATAGTGTCTAATAGATAGGTTTACAAGAAAAAGAGAAGAGAAAGCTGTGGGACATCATCCATAGGCATGTAATCTGAGGTGAAGTGATGGAGTGTGGTTGTGTGTTGGGGGGATGGGACCGGTGGGTGGTGGTATTGTTGGTTTTGGCGGTGCAGGGTTGTTGGCTCGGAGGAGTGGGAAGGGTGGGTTTGAGAGCCCAGGATGGTTTTGGTGGGTGGAAGGGTGACCAGATGAACACCTGGGACTTGTGGCTGCAGAGGCGGGAAAGCTCTTGTGACAATGTGAAGGGGAGGTGTCACAACTTGGGTGTGTGGGTTGGGGGGCATTTGAGGGAGCATATCTGGAGAGGGCCTCTGGGGAGTGTGGGTGTGTTCATTCTGTCATAATGTGTTGTATCAGTCGGTATAGAACCACACAATGAGAGGGAAGGAAATGGGCTCCCTCTTTTTGGAGGTCTGATTCGCTCAGAAATACACAGGCAGTTGAATCCTGGGAGCAGGAATGGTTCCCAGTTGGGGATGAACCTGTGAGCCAAGACACTCTGTTGCATATATATATGAACCCTGTCTTCCAAAGAGTTGAGCAGGGGGACTTTGTGGGCCCTGAGGGGAGGGGGAAGGAGGAACAGAGTGGATCAAAAAAGGGGCATTTAGTGGTCAGTTGAAATGTTTTCCATTGCCTCACAGTGATGTACACAGGACAGCATGAATGTCATCAAAATTTATAAAAGTGTACAATCTAAAATGTGGACCTTGATGTGGACCAATGACAATGTTTGGGAACTATGTTTCACTATCTGTCTGTTATGTTGGTGATGCCATCCACATACAAAAAGGTTTTGGTATATGGGGGGAATGGGGGAGGGGGCTGAGTATAGGAGAATGTTTTGGATTCTGTGTCTGACTCTGCTGTGACCTAAAAGTTCTTTTAGAATTAAATGAAAAATGGTGGTATGCTTGGGAGTGAGAAGGGGAAGGTGACACAGAACAGACTGGACTTCAGATATTGCACCAACAAGGCAAAATGGAAAAAAAAAATTTACATATATATATATATATACTTATTTTTTTCACATTTTTTACAAACCAATCCTTTAATATTTTATTTTATTTTTCTGTTTTCTTTAAAAATTTTATTTTTTATTTTTTAAGCTCTCATATGTTTTAACGCTTACATTTATATATCATTATTATTTCATTTTACTATTCATTGCATTTTGGCTATTGTTATGGCTTCACTTTGAAGAGGCTATGGGTCACAGAAGGGTCACAACAGGGACAGGAGAGGATCATTGGTGGGGGGTTTCAAGATTGGGGTGCATGGGAGGAAGGCCACCTGAACATACATAAAAGGAAAGCAAAATTGTTCAAATACTCTCGGGGCATGGTCATGGGGTGAAGAATTATTCAATAAATGGGAGAACACTGAATTCCCATCCTGGAGAGCTCTTCCATATTCTCCAGGAGAGTAGCAACTGCCCCCCAAGTGCAGGGGTAGTGTCTGGCAAAAGAGGATGATCAATTGATGGGGCCTTGTTTTTAAAGACTAGCCTTATGAGTTTTTGCTCTTGAAATTGAAACAGCCTAGTGTTATGGGGTGCCTAAGATTGCCTCTTGAGAACCTCCTTGTTGCTCAAATGTGACCTCTCTCTAAACCAAGCTTAGCATATGAATGCATTACCTTCCTACCAGGATGGGACATGACTCCTGGGGATGAGCCTCCCGGGCAACTAGCATTCATTAGTGGGATTACTAACAACTGCCAACAGGCAGTACTATTGGAAAAAGACTTCAAATAAAAGGGGGAATTGGTGAAGACACATGAGTTCATAGGCCTGAGAGACTTCAAAGTGAATTTGGAGGCCATCCCAGAGGTAACACTTATGCAGATCCCAGTAGGACCTCCTAGGCTTCCAATATGTATATCACCCCAAACAGAGGGCCCTCTGAGGACTTTGAAGACATCCCAGTCCTATAGCAGGGTAGATAGCCCCAGAGTTTGGTGCCTTACCAGTGGGCCCTAATTTGGAATCCTTGCTCCTGAGAGTGACAGAGTTTGACCAAAATAATTCTTCACTGCACATGGTCCGTCTCTTCTTTTCAAACCTGTATGTGATGCCAGAGTTTTTGGTGTACTTCCAGAGACCAGAGACTATGGGGTTTCCATTTGCCAGCTGGGTCCAGAGGCTTGGTGGACCTGCAACCTGCAACTCCTACTCTACAAATCAATGGACTCACTCTGGACTCCTAGTGGGGAAATGATGATAGACAATGGCTATCCCAGGGAATAGAGAGAGTCTGCAGTTGCAGGCAAGATAATATCTTCCATTGTGTCCATGGGATATAAGCTCCCCTCTCCCTTGGTGGTGAAGGGGACATCTCCATCCCAGGCTCCTCGGGACTGGGGGAAAAGCTATGGACTAGAGCGGACTTGCTGGTGTCCTGTTATAGATTTGTTGTGATTCACGCAATGGAAGAAATTACAAAATCATACTTAGCCAGTGGCCACTGGATGCTTTGGGGGCAGGGATAGGGAAGGGCAGTTGTAATACGGGGGCTTTTTTGGGACTTGGGAATTGCCCTGGGTCACGTTGCAATGGAGGATATAGGCCATTTTATATAGCCCCAAAATGTGTATATCTATTGCAGGTGATGTGCCACACTGATGAAGGGTGTATATGTGGGAGATTGTGGGAGGTGTGGGAGGTGGGGCATATGGGTACCCCTAAAATTTCTGTGTAACATTTATGCAATTGGATGTATTCCCAAAAAATAAATAAAATTGTTAAAAAATTAAAAAAATAAAAGTAAAATAAAAATAGATAAATAAATACTATGTGAAAATACTGTCTTTTGCTTGTAAAATGCAATATATTCGTTATTGATAATTATTATATATGAGATGATTTCTTCCATCCTTTTATTTTAAACCAATAGCATTTTCTCACATTTTTACTTTTGTCATATTTTCTAAAATAGATTTTGTTTTGTGGTGTTAAAATGTACTATTTACTACTTTTCTAAAAACTAGTTTTAATGGTATGGTAGAAATTGTTACATCAAAAAATGAACATAATAAATTCTAAAATAAAGACTCTCTAAAATCATTAAATTGAAAGAAATTTCAGAAAGCTTTATCTGTGATCACTAAAAATTGTGCATTATTCTCTATAGAATATATTCTACACTCACTACGTGATACTAATATTTGTAAAATATAATGCATTTAATCTTGACTTATTCTGTAAGTTTCTAAATTTGTTTATATGTTATATTACTTTTGAGATGCATTCTCTACACATTCAACCTTTTGGATCCTAAACTTTTAATAACACTTCTACCTAGCAAGTTATATTTTTTCATATTATGGATTTAACCATTACTTATTTTTAAAGTAGCAAATATTTTAACATAATTATTGTTGATTATATGGAATACAACTGTCCACAAGAGATATTTCTGAAGGTGAAATAAGAAAAGTATCATACCAGTTAACCTAATATATTTATTTCATTAGAGTTGAATTTGAAATAGAATCTATCTACGAAAGATGAAATAGCAAAGAACATATTTATACCTCTCTGAAACAATATGTGTTGAAAATACATGAAACAATGTTTCTCATGGCACTGGGGATGAAGCAATTGAGGAAAATAATCTATAAGAAAAGAGAAGCAAATGAGGTGATCCCTATGCTTGCTACAGTTTCTGTCTTGACAGAATATTGAAACCATGGTTTAATTTGCAGATCTCAGACAGAAGTTGTCAGACTCACTGAGATGAGAAAATAAAGCCATATACTGTGTAGAGGCCAAAAAATTGAGACTTCACAAAACAGAGTTTCAGAGAAAAAAGAGCTTCACAGAGGCTCAATCCTGGAGATCTAGAGAGGCTCTCTGTCAAGTACTTGACTGATTATTCCTCAGTACATTGGTGTAAGGAAACTCTCCAAGGGTGGGGAAAGAAACCCTAAAAAATAGTATAAGTAACAATAAATGACTGACAGTCACACACATCCAGGAATTGTCCCTGTTACCAAGAGTCAGACTGGAAAATATAAAGGCACTTGGGGTATTGGTTACAGTACACAAGAGTATACTGTCTTGATAGTGGGGAGAAAATAGGTCTAGACTGATGGTCACTGCTCCTATCCACCTTTAAATGTCTTTAAAGCAAGTCCCCAAAGATCAAACTGCTTTTAAGTAACAGTCTCATAACAAAGGTCAAAAGTCTTTATATGAATATAATAATATCCAGGATTTAAAATGGTAAAATTCACAATCCAATAAAAATTACCCAGCATGAAATGAATTAGGAATATAAGTCCTATTGTAGGACAATAATCATCATCATTGTAAACCTGATGCAGGTGATTTAAGTGGAAAAAATACGAAACAATCATAACTGTATTATTTTCCCATATAGTACACATGAACCTAGTACATACTTTTTGTAAATATTAATGCATTCCATGTTTTGATATACTATAGTTTATCTAATCATATTATTTAAATGACTTCGTGTTTTTACCTGAAGTGATTCAAGGTATATTCCTGCCTCACCCATTTTGCCACTGCACACTTATGGCAGTATATTAAGAGGATACATTTCTTTTAGAATTTTTACTGAAATTTAATTCACATATCATAAAATTCATAATTTTAAAGTGTGCAAGTCAGTGGGTTTTATTAGATTCAGAAGGATATGCAATCATCAGTATTATCTAATTCCCAAATATTTTCATCACCCCCAAATAAACTGTATATTTACCCATTTTAATCAATTTTATAAAATTTTATTGCTGATTGTAATAGTTATTTTTATATTCTGATTGCAATTAACTTATCAGATATATTATTTCAACATATATTATCTCATTATAATTCTTGCAAATACTTTTCTCACTTCTATGATTCTCTCAATTTGCAAATTTTGTTTCCAATTTCTTGATGTCTTTTGAAACAGACAAAAATTTAATGTTTTCTTTTGATCACATGTTTTAGCTGTAACATTTATGAAACCATTGTCTAACTCAAAGCCAAAAATATTTACCCTGATATTTTCTTCAAAGATTTTAATAATTTATGTCTTAGATTTAGGGCAATGATCCATTTTGAGTTAATTTTTGAATATGGTGTGAAGTAGAAGTGCAATTGCATTATTTTGCATTTGGACACCCAGTTGTTCCTTGTACCATTTAATGAATAGATTGTGCTTTCCCCAATAAATTGTTTGCTCCTTTGTCAGATATACTTGTTATCTAAATGAACAGAAAAAAACTCTCAATAAAGAAAAGCCAAGGATAAGATGGATCATAAGTGAATTCTACCAATCTTTCCAAGAAGAATTAATATCAACCCTGTTCAAATATTTCTAAAATATTCAAGAGGAGGGAACACTACCTAACTCATTCTATGAAGCCAATATCACCCAAATACTTAGTTTTTGGGCTTTGCTGAAACAGTATTGAGTGAGCAATATCTTCATAACCACAATCATCATGTCAAATATAATTTTAAATAATTATATGAAATTTTGAAAATAAGGGTTTCTAAATTAAAAGATATAAAAATTTTAAGAAATTATTAGACTGGATATTTAACTTGAATAATTGTTCAAGTTTGTCATTATACGTTGAAAATATGTATTTTGTTGGAAATTTCCAAGAAGGTATTTATGCTGTTATTTTAAGTTGTTACTATTAGCAACTTTTTTCATTGAACATCAATTTCCATGGTAGTTATGTTTAAGATCTTAATTATTTTTCATTTTAATGAAAAAGATCTAGTCTTCCTTCCTCATGAATTCATGGATGAAACAATTTTGAGAAACCTTAATCTACATCATTACCACACATTTTATAGGAAAAAATTCCTGGGAGGAATCTAATTTGATGTAATGTGAAATGAAAAAATAGATAAACAAAAACAAGCAAACAAATAAATGAGTAATTTATTCACAATTATATATACACAAATAAAATCAGGCTAAATCAGGTTTGGTGTAGCTGTTTCCAATGGAAAACCTGAATTTATAAAATTATAAATTTACTTCAGAATTTTGAATAGGGTTTTAAGTTGAGTGAGATTGGAATAGGAAACCCAGAGAAGCCAGAGATAATATATCCCATGAAAAAATTATCAACTGATGGCATATTTTGGCTGCTTTGTAAAATAATTATTAGATATGTGTGTTTACAGGCCACACATGCATAAAGTGTGTATTCCATGCACCACCCCACCACAAACACTTTGCATTTGTGTGGAACATTTGCTACAATTGCTGATATTTTCTTGTACTTGTACTAGTTTTTTAACAGTCATTACCTGTGTTATAATTGGTGAAGAAATATTAAAACAATACAATTTCTTATCATCTATAGCTTATATTATGTGTATTTTTCCATATATAGCACTATTTCACCCTAATTCTAACACCTTTTATTAGTGTTGTAGATTTATTTTGATTCATAAAAGAACATTCTTTTCCTGTAAACTATACCCCATCATCTACAATAGGGTTCAATGTGTTATACAGTCCTATGTTTTCTTTTAATTCCTACTGTAGCAACATATATTATATAGTTTCCACTTTTAGCCACATTCACCTATATAATTCAGGGCTGTTGATTACACTCACAATAAGGTGCTACCCTCACCACCATCCATTTCCAAAACATTACAATCAACTCAAAAAGAAATTCTGTACAATTTAAACATCAACTCTCCATTCTCTAACCCCAATTTATCTCCTGGTAACCTATATTCCAGATTCCAACTCTATGAGTTTGCTTATTATAATAAGTTCATACCAGTGAAATCATAGAATATTTGTCTATTTGTGTCTGGTTTACTGTATAGAGTGCTAATGTCAACATGATGCAGACAGCATTGGTCATGAAATAAGACCTCTCTTTAATTAAGAGAGGCTTTTAAGTGCTTTCAGGATTAAAGGCTGGAGAGTTCATCTGAGAAAGAGAGACTCCTACATTATGTTGTAGAGAATTTGCCATTTCTGACATGCCTGTTTGTCCAGCATTATGATATATTGATTGGAATGTCATGCCTGCATGTCACAAATGGATTAGGAGGATTTTCAACCCAGAAAGGACATTGCTTTGACTAGTACCATCAGAGTTCAATGAGCTGAAAATATGCTCTTCATTTTTATAACATGATGATTTTCAAAGACTAATATATCAGGATGCACTGAAAGATGTTTGTGCTGAATCTCACATGAATTATGAAACACCCTATTGGGAAAAGCCTACAATATAAAATAGAATATAATAAATATAGGTTATTAATCTAGGGAAGAAAGCAAATCTTAGAAAGTGGCATTGTTTATATGTGCAGCTTTGAGCACACAGTTTTTATGTCACTTAATATCTCTACCTCCTTCACAGCTACATAATAATGGTGAAGATAGCTCTCCTCCCAGGTCAGTGATAAAATCATAAGAATGGGTTTAAAGGGCCAGGTGGGAGACCTGAGTGCCTTAGTCTGGGATTGGCATCTGTGGGTTAGAGCAGTGCCTTTGTGATTATGTCTCCATAATAGAGGGGTTCTGCTTTCTCTTCATCCAACCAGGTATGAGGATGGCTATGGGAAGTGGAGAGTGGGAAAAGAAGTCAAGAGTTGCAGACTCAGGAATTAGTTCACAACTTTGTGTTAAATTAGAGATTAAATCTATAATCAGGAGAAATAACCTAGATTGAGCCAAGAGAAATCAACTCAGATGTTTGAATAATGTAAGTATAAAATACTGATGTCTAATTTCATGACATCAATTTCATATGATAAAAATATGATATCTTATTCTGAGAACCATGATTTCTTTTAGGTTGTCAAGAATTCATGGGTGCCAGCTGTAGCCCAGTGGATAGGGCACCGGTTCACCACATGGGAAGCCCTGGGTTCAGTTCCCGGGGACCTCTCCAATTGAGGCAGAGGGCCTTGAGAAGGGTAATCTGCTGTGGGTGGGGCAGAGCCAACATGGGTGGGGCAGAGCCAACATGGGTGGGGCAGAGCTGCTGTGGGCAGGGCAAAAAAAGCCACCATGGGCAGGGCAAG
>PVKH010012214.1:0-17385 GCA_004027955.1 Chaetophractus vellerosus | reverse complement strand
AGGCATCATAGAAAGTCTCTTTAGCATCCATATTACTATCAACAGTCTCATTAAAGTGATCTAGGCCTTTTCCATCAAGCTTTTCACAATTCCTTCCAAAAATACCCCTTACCCATTTATAAAACCGTTCCAACATTTTGGTAATTGGAAAAGACACTACCCCACTCCTGGTACCAATTTTGTTTTGGTCAGCCACAGGAGTGCCTTTTGAAATATACCAGAGATTGGTCGGTCTTTATAAAGGGTATTTATTTGGGGTAGAAGCTTACAGTTAACAGGCCACAAAGCTAAATTTCTTCCCATACCAAAGTCCATGTCCTGGAGGAAGATGGCTGCTGACGTCTCCAGGGTTCAGGCTTCCGGATTCCTTTGTTCCCGGGGCTGCGTTTCTCTCCGGGCTTAGCTTTTGTTTCCTTCACCAGTTCAGCTGAAGACTATGAGACTCTCTGCGTTGCGTCTCTCCACAAGGCCAGCTGTAGCCTATTGGGCAAACAGCTCACTCCAACATCAGAACTGCTTCTCAAAATCTGCTTCTCCAAAATCTCCTCTCTGCTTCTCTCTAATCTCTGCTTCTACTTGAGACCACACCCACCGAGGGGCAGGGCTCAACGTCTCACTGACGTGGCAGTTAACGCCCTACTCACAACTCAATCCTGCCCAGTTGAACAGACCAGCTTACAAACATAATCTAATCTATATTTTTGGAATTCATAATTAAATCAAACTCAAACCATTACAACTCCCCTCCCCTACCTTCCACTTCCCATGTAGCAGCCAGCATGAACTTTTCAAAAATATAAATTATATCAGTACAGAGGTTCTCCATTGTACTTGAAATAAAATCCAAACTCCCTACTATGATTTCCTTTCTGACCTTATCACTTACTATGCCACACAGTCCATTTATTTCCAGGAATTTTATTCCTACCCTAAAGCCCTTGCACATAGCACTACAAGGTATTTGCATGCCTGGCTATTTCTCAACTCAAATATCTCTTCCTCATTAAGGCCTTTCCAGACTATGCAATGTACAATTTACTTTAGTCCCTCAGCCTAGAAAATTATGTAAGGCATTACTTTGTATTCTTCACAGAATTTTCTATAACCTGAAATGATCTTTTTCACTTATTTGTTTACTCATTTTTTGACTGTTTCATTCTACCAGGATCTAATGCTGTATGAGCAAGGATCTTATCTATCGTATTCCCAGAATCTAGAACAGCCACATAAACATAACAGGTGCTGAACAAATATTTGTTAAATGAATACTTAAAGTATTGCTGTAAAGATAATGTATGTAAAATTACCTAGAGTGAACAAAAGAGATAAGTTAAATTCATCGTGGCATCTATTTCATTATGAGCTCTTGTTTTGAAAGCTGTGCTCTTAGTTCTGAGAATAATTTTTCTTTATACTGAAATTGTTTTGTTTATATCACATGGCATTGAAAATAGTCTGACTGGTAGGTTTCTCTAGAATGTTTAGAAACTTCTTGTGGTTCTACCCATTGCACCTTCCTCCTGGTTTCGTTTTCAATCTGGTTTCCACTTTACACTGATTCATATTATCTTCTCTAACCTCACTTTGAATGTATGCTATTTTGTTGTATTTTATTAAATTTTAGAAGCTACCTTAAATTCTTCCTGTAATAAAGAGGGATTACTGCCAAAAACCAGAATTTGAAGCCCAAATAGTTAATATTCAGTTAACGTAGTTGAATCTGAATCTAAAAATAAAATAAGAATTCAGAAAATCTAATTAGAATATCTATTATAGTGCCTTACCCAACGTAGGCACTCAAAATACATGTTTATTTGATTTGAATAAAACCTGTAGAGTTTATAATTCAAATAACCATATATTCATTCTAAACCCTTTTAAAATGTGCATGATATCTGCAAGATAACTTCCTAGATGTCAAGGAGAGACGATTACAACTTAACCCTCTTACCCTTATTATTTGAGCATCATATCCAGCATAGAGATGAGACATAAAACAAAAACCTCAATACATGATACAGATTACTCTTGGCAACCCCAGCCTTAGTATGCCTGTCATTTCCAGAGCTTATCTCTTAAGAAATGAGTCTCAACCACTGGCTTTGCTGGTACTAGAAGACACAGCTACCATGGTCATGGCTGATTGGTTCAGAGTTGGCTTTTGATCTAAGGGCAGTCGATCCACACTATAGGTTAGCTGGTTCTCTGTGAGGTGGTCTGGTGGTAAAGCTCTGCCAAAAGGAGTGATGGTGACTAACTTGGTCACGTCAGATCCTCTCTCTGAAGGAGTTTGAATTTGAACAGAGAAATGTAAAGCAATGGTGGCATTTGTCAAAGGACACAGAGAGAACCTGGGTTGTAGAGAGTAGCCAAGGCCTCATAGAGCATAGAGTAAAGGTTAGAAAATCTCTGGGACTGAGAAGTCAAGCAGTTATTCCTATTACAAGAATTACTATCTCTTAGCACTTTCTAAACATCTCACCTCATCCTCTTGATACTGTGAAACAACTTTTAGGTTTACATGAAGGCTTGCTATGCAGTAAAGATTTCCTCTTTCTCTCAATAAATCCTCATTTCTTAAGATGACACAAGTGAGCCTCTGTTCTTTGCACCCAAATAGGCTAATAAAAACACAGATAGTCTATCTAATTGGCCTACAAAAAGGAGATGTGCCCTGGATAAAATCTGGCAAAAGAGTGTCCATTAGAACTGCATCCACCTACTCTGATTAAAGAATAAACTGCTCTTGCAAAGGGATTTGCTTTCCCCAAAGCCAGGGAAATCCTACAAAGACATATATGTGTAAAAGGATAGACTCTAAGACTAGGAGGGACTTTAGAAGTTACCAAACCTGATCTCCTCCACAATTCACAAGCCCTAACTAAACGCAAGCAGATGATCATTCCCTCCTTTTAAATACTAAACTTTCAGGAACAATTTTACTTTACCCATGAGATCATCCTTTGCACTATTATGAAAAAGCATAGCTATGTGCTAATTGTGAGAAAGCTTTTCCTTGTACTCTGTTAAATCCTGTCTTCCTGTAATTTATATCAATTAGTCCTTGCCTACTGGAACATCAGATAAAAACTACTTTTACTGTATATGGCAATCTTTCTAATTTTTTAAAGTAACTTCAAAATCACCACAAGTCTTTATTTCTAGAACGTAAACAGCCCCCTTTCCTCCACTAATCATTCCTCAAATAATATGGTTCTCTAATATCTCATCAGCCTATTACACTCTATTGGTTGCTTACTAATTTTTCACTGAATAGAATCAAACCAAGTTGAGTTAATTGCATATTTTTCTATATCCATATTAATAAGCTTACAACCATACTCATTTATTCTATGGCAAGTATAAATTCCAATTAAATTCAGCAAACATGCATTGTACATCTTCATACTCCGTAGTGGACATTATGCAAGACTCAAAGATGTTCAAATCCTGATTGTCATTCACAAGGAGGTCACATCATGTTTAGAGGATTATAAACATTTCATTTTATAAACATTACCTCTTCAGGACCTGTTTTGTTTTTTTTTTCATCTCTATCATCTTTATAAGTTATGCCACTTTATTCAAGATAAAATCAATAGTAGAGGGTATTCAATAAGAAAGTAATAAATTTGGTTCAAGTAGACTAAGAAACAAGGAAGTTTTTATAAAAGTATGGTTGCAGGAGACTTACAAATTTCCCCTGGAGGATTAGTGAGCATATCGAACATTTTTCATTGATTTTAATTTAGGCAATATTCCCATTAGAAATGCTGCCTAATTAGGGCATTTGTTAAAAGTCCATAATGTTAATTTAATGGAAAAATTCCAATAGAAGTCTGTTCAATTTTTCTGTTAACATTACATACTTCTTAGAAATGTGTTAAACAGATAGTGTTATTAAAAGTTATAACTACCACAATCCAATTTTCTGTTTCAAACAGCAAAATTACTTTTTATTCATAATTATTCAATGAGGAGTTATAATACAAATGTACAATTCATTTAGAGTTATTTAGCATGCTGTGCACTTGGCTATTGTGACAGAAAAATTAGTACAAATTTTCTCAAAAGGAAATGAAGATATGGTTTGCTTCTTAGCTCAGAAACTAAGAGAGTAATTCTTTATCTCTTTTAGTCCCTTGGTTTAAGCTGCACTAACCTATTGCAGTGCGTTTTATAATGTCAAAATATTAGGATATTTCCAAATATGCACATCTGGGGCACTTTTCAAGGAAATTATTTGAATATATAACTTTATATTTAATTTTTCATGTGAATATTTTGATAAGACTTTTCTTGTACATCAGTTCTATGACTTGACTCTACAACCACTGCCTTGTAACCAGTCTCCAAACTTCTTGATGTTGCTTCTCATCAGGATAAAAATATTTAGTTACACAACCCATATATTTATATTTATTTATAAATTAGATACATGTATGATTCTATTAGCATGCCATGATATAAAGAGCAAAGAAAATAGAAAATTTTAAAAATGATATAAACACAAAAGATATATTTGATTTTTATATATTAATGATGCAAAAGATTTTGTCCTCACATTTGGTGAGAATGTTGTGATTGCCCAGTGTGTCTATGGCATGGCTGATCTGATGAGCATTTCATTTACTCCTCACTGGGCTTCAAAGAGCTCCTATACTCACAGTAGAAGAAGGGCCACCTTTGCCATTTTCCTTCTGTTTACTTGTGTTTGCATTGTTCTTCCAACTTCAATAATGACATTACAGAAATTTATTCTGGGAGAGTTAGTTTAATTAAAACTGGGTAGTATAATCCATAAATCTATTTCACCAGTAAACAAGGGCATGAAGACACCACTGACAGCTGCTCCTACTTCTCCCTCAGGACATCCAGCCTATCCTATGTCCATCCCCAAGGAGACTGAGTGAGCAAGTCTGGATTGGAGCCCATGAATCTGCATTTTTAAACAAACTCCCTAGATGATTCTTGGCTTTCAGATCATATTTTGAGATATTACTTCAGGTTCTGGACTCAATCAAGCCTTTAGACTAACTAAAAATATATAAGTTCTTATGTATCTCAGCACCAAAGAAAATTTGCTTTTGGTCACATTTCACTGACTTCTTTTCCTTTCCACATGAAGCCAGACAACAATTTAATATCTCAGTCTAATAAGCAACTCTTCTTAAGGTTTCTTAGCTTCATTCTGTTTTCCCTGATGTTGACACTAGTCTGGCTAGATATCTGCCTACTATCTCTTACCTATTACCTACACCATGCTGTAATCTATTACATCTCCCACTTGCTGAACTTCCATGATGCTGACATACTGTCTGGATGACCACCTATTGAGGTAGAGAAGAGAGCTAATATTACTTGAGTGTCTTACATGTGTGAGACAGGCTTTAAAGCAATTTACATTTCTCTCAAGTAACCCTTATAATAATGCTAAGAGGTTAACTACCTATTAGGTAGATGATATTATGCCTATTTTACACAGGGTAAATGTAGGTTCAGAGAGCTTAAGTAACTTGGCAGAGGTTACCCAGGTAGAGTCAGTGTGCCTGATTTAAGTAGTTTTTCTTTTTAAGATACTACAATGCCTTCCCATTAGTCTTTCCCCACCTGGAGAGTCCTAACACCCACTAAGCTATGTGCTCCCTTTTAATCCTTTTCCACAATATGGTCAAGCACTTTTCTAATATATTCTGAAATAAATAAATAAAATAAAATGGGTGTAAAAGAGAAATCTCATGTCTAACACAGATTTTTCTTATGGTTAATATGTAAGATAAAGCACATTTCCTTCAATTTTAGCCATTTTTCAAATTCAAAACCTAATTATATTTAAGTACATCTCTCCTGGGAATGAAATGAAACCCAATCCTTTTACTGCCATTAAATGTAGCTATTTCACAACAGTAACCCAAACAAAAAGTAGAGCAGGGGAAAATAAATCACAGGTTTTGTGTTGGATAAGACTGGATTCAAGATCACTGCTCACTAAATGTAAGTAATCCTAGACAGACCACATTGTACCTAGAGCCTTAGTATCATTCTCTGCAAAATGGAGGCTATAATATACATGTAATAAAGTTATTATGAAGATTAAATGATATATGTAAAGTGCTTAGTATAACTATACATGAAGTTCTCACTCAATAGTATTGCTGTCATTACTGTAGAAAATATGGTGATATAGCGATCATTTTAATTAGTGCTTAATTAGCAATTGCTCAAATATTGAGATACTTATACCTACTTTAATATAGCCTCTTTATTGATTTCTTAGTCTAAATTAGAACAAAAGGAAGTATAACCCTCTTCTTCCTTAAAACCACCCCTCATGTCTCCATTTAATATATATCAGATTCATTGCAACCAAAGCATGGGCCCCTGGACAACTCAAGATATAGAATCCACTGGCTTTGCCCTATAATTCACTGCATGTAGAAGACTGGTTATCATGACCAAAGGAACATGAAACATTCAGCAGAAATGCTGATTAGATGCATGCTTAGAAAAAGAGGCAAGGGATGGGGAAAAACAGTGAGTCAAAGGAAAGAGTGCAAGACCATAGGCTGGAAAGGAACAGGTCATCAGAATGGAGAATGTAATGTGTGGTAAAAGGTAATGTACAAAACATAATTTATAAATAACACAAGGAAACTGAGAGAGTATTAATAGGCACTGGCTGTGTGGCATGAAGATAAATCATATAATTTGAACGGGATGAAGAACTAGGCACAAAACACACACACAGTTTACCGTGGAAATAAAAGGAAACTGTAACACAATTTAAACAAGAATATCCAAATGTTTGCTTCTTAGAGGTCATAAAAATGTCATTTTGTTAAATTGTTTTTCATTTATATATCATTGTCATTCTCATGCTTTATTATTGTTCTTTGATTTACAGGATGAAACTAACTTGACTGAACTCCTACTACATGCCAGGCTTTCTCGCAGGCACTGTACTTATATTTTGTAATCAGTGCTTACAAAAGTTCTACGAGATATGTATTCTCTTTCCTAGTTTCCCATTTCAATTGATGAAGAAACCAACAGAGATTTCCTGACTTGCCCGAAGCCACCCCAGCTAGCAAGTTCTGAGAGACCCCCTGTATTAGTCAGCTAAATGGGTGCTGATGCAAAGTACCAAAAATCTGTTGGCTTTTATAAAGGGTATTTATTTGGAGTAGAAACTTACAGTCACAAGGTCACGAAGACTCCAACTCAAGGTACCTTAAGAGGTACTTTTGCACCCAAAGTCATTTGCCACGTTTTGAAACAAGATGGCAGGCGATGTCTGCAAGGATTCAGCCTTCCTCTTCCTCTTAAGGCTCTGCGCGCCCAGGTCTTCTGATCTCAGCTGTGGGCTCCTCTCTCTTCCAGGGGCTCATTTCCTCCTGGGCTCAGCTGTTCTGTTCTCTTCATGAGGTCATCTGTAAACTATCAGGCTAATGTCTCATCTCTCTCCAGGGCTCCAGCATCAAACTAAGCTCTCTCCTCTGCCATGTCTTTTTCTGTGTTCTTTTGTGTATCTACTTTCATGTGAGAGTTTGTTTTATCAGCCCACCAGGGGACTGGGACTCAATGCTGAGTCACACTCTAATGACATGGTTGAATCAAAGCCCTAATCTTAACATTATATAATCAGAATCTCAGCTGAATCTAATATAAGCAAAGAGTTATCATGCCAGGAGGAACAGACCAGTTTACAAACATCTCTTTTGGAATTTATAAATAATCTCAAACTGCCACTCACCCTAAACCATCTGTTTTCCAATATTTTATGCTACCTAATTATATTTATGTATTATAAAGATAATTCATGTTTGTAGTAAAATATCTGAAATTAGAGTGGCTATCCAAATAAGTATGCTTTTGAGAGTAAGGGTGTTTTATAAAAATTAAACCAGAACAACAGGAATAAACCAGCACATAAGATCACAACAGATTATTTCCAAAAATTGCTGCAACAGCTCCTTCATCCTGCTTGACCTTTTTCAAATGGGACTTTGCCACTACTCTCATCTATTTTTTCCTCCCCTTAAATTAAATGGGAGCTGGCCCTGTGACTTACTCTGACCAAATGAATGTGACAAAAATGACCTTCTTGGCTCTATTGTTCTTAGACACAGAAGACCCTGAAGCTACTCCTTTTGCTCTCTGGAATAACAGGTGCCATATAAAGAAGTTTGGCTAAGTAGCTGGGGATAAAAACCCTGCGGGATAAGAAAACAGAGACCTTAAGGAAAAGAAAAAAAGCCTCAGATATATGATTGAGTCCATCTGGCAACCCAGATAGGGAAAGATTCAGCCATTCCAGTGGAGGCACCAGACATGCAAGTGAGGCCATCATGAAACATCTTGTCCCAATCAAGCCAACCCAGCTGACACAATGTGGATATGAGCCATTCCTGCTAAGCCCTGTCCAAATAACTGATCCTTAGAATCATAAGAATAGAGTGACAGTTTTGGGCCAGTAGACATTTTTTTTTCCTCTGAAGGCATAACTAAAACCTCATCTCCTCCTCAATATCTTCTGCAAATACCCCAGTCTATTGTGAACTCCTCTTTGTTTTCACTGATCATTCGTTGTCACCCCCTATTTTGTGTGATTTAATTTTTATTGCTATGTCTACATATCACTTAGGATCACAATAAGCTGCAAGTAGCAGAATAGAAAATTATAGTGGTTTAAATATATAAGAATGTACGTTTCTCACCTTATCAGATATCTGAAAGTAGGATATTCCTGGCATTTTTTTTTTAACTTCCCAACAACAGGGCCAACATTTCTTCAATTCTCTTAGCTCTTTTCACATGCTCACAAGGTGGCTGCTGCAGATCCAGCCATGATAACTTCATTCAATGAAGGAGTAAGAGTAGTAACCACCATAGTTGTTCATTTTTCATAAATCAGAACATCAAAATCTTTTCCTTAGGAGACCTTTGCTTATATCACATAAGCCAGAAATGTGTCAATATATTATTTTCCCAGCCTGTATAGTAGAGTCAGGAAAAGAACTAGATGGAATCCTGCATATTCTGTAAAGCAACCTAAACTGTCTGCCATAACCAATCCCACAATACCCAGTGCATTACAGAGCATATAATGTGTACCCAATAAATGCTTTTTTGAATCAATGAAAAATGGAAAATTAAAGGAACTAATTTTTCTCCGAAGTAATGCTGTGAAGTGGTCTGAGTAAAATCAATGTCATCTACAGTTGCAGAAAAGTATACATTAAATGCTAAAAAATCGAAGACTGATAAAGAGCAAAACCTTATCAGGTATATCTCTTCAGTGAGCTCATATCAGAGAAGAGCATTAGAGAAGATGTTGTCTGAAACCACAAAAAAAACAACATAAACCAAAATGTAAAATATAATAAAATAAGAGTGCTAAAGGCAGAGCACTGTTCCATGAGTGTTCATAAGCCAGGGGAAGCCAGGGAAAAGAAGCCCCAGGAATGAAAGTTAATTAAAACAAAAGCAAGCACAAAAC
The DNA here is from genome assembly GCA_004027955.1 of Chaetophractus vellerosus. NCBI lineage: Eukaryota > Metazoa > Chordata > Mammalia > Cingulata > Chlamyphoridae > Chaetophractus > Chaetophractus vellerosus. The sequence continues at coordinate 7,886 of PVKH010012214.1, read as the reverse complement.
CAATGTTTCAAAATCCCTGGAAAAAGGCAAACCAAGGCAAATCAGAGAGAGGAGATAAAAAGGGGGGGGGGGAGATGGAAAGGAAAGGAAAGGGAAAGGAAGGGAAGGAAAGGAAAGGAAAAGAAAGGGAGGGGAGAAAAGAACAAAGGGGCTGAGCCAAAAAATTGAAATGAAGATCACAGAGCATCCTACCAGAGAAAATGACAAGTAAGGAATGTGCCTGCCAACTTGTAGCCTAAATTAAACATGTTGCTTTCTCCTGTAAATCCTTGCAAGAGACTCTGCTTGGTCCCACATACTTGTCCAAATTTTGCATCGAGACTTGTCCAATCTCTAGTGTGGACTTCCCTAAGACTTGGCCATTTCCCTGTGTGGACCCTTAACCCCATCCTGAGCTCTTACCCAAGATGACGCAATATACTAAACCACAGACTGTATTGTTCTCCAAAGGACTGCACAACTATCTGACTCTTTTCCACAAGCCTGTTGCTAGACTCACTCTGACTTCCCTCCGGACCTTCTCAATAATTTTCCAGTTCCCTATTTCCCTTCCCTCTTATGCCCTTTGAAAATCTAGGTACCTCTGTGCTAATCGGAGTTGAGACCAGCTGCTGCTGGCTTCTCTTCTCTCCTGTCGGCAATTTGAATAGCTTATCATGCCACATTAACTACTGTCTGGTGCTTTTCTTTGACACTCAAGAATACTCAAATCTATATTTATCTTGATATCATTGCCAAGCATATATTATGATGAAAATAAAGAGCAAATGCAGTTATTGCTTCCAGGATATATCTGTACCACACATATACCAAATATCCAGGGGAAAGGTATAGCTTCAGAATTAACTGTTCATAAATTCCACGTTCATTAACAATTCCCCTGGGTCCCTTCTCTCGGTATTACTTATTCCTATTATAATGACTTTGATTTCCTTGTAAAAATTAAAACTAGGCCTTTCTCTTGCCCAAACCAGGAATTTTCATCAAAAAGAAAATCGCTTTTTTTTCCCTGAAGTGGCTAGTCATGGCTATTTCTGTAGTAAAATAATTTAATAAGAAAAGCAGTGAATACCATTAGATATTGGTTGCCTTGAGGTTAAAACACCTATGTTTAACCAATTGAGAATTAGCTCTACATATTGAGTTGTGGGAATTTATAATGAAGTCAAAGAGCTTTACTATAATTTTTCATTAATTAGGGAACTTAATTATTCAGCCATTGCAATAGCTGATAATAAATCTCTAATCTACTTGGTTGGCTTATCTGTCCCCTTGGTTTCTTAGAATTGTGATCATTATATTAGAAATTAAATTCTGAGCCTCAATTCTTGCATTTATAAAATATCTTTTATTATTGAGGTAGGCAAAACACGTTATCAACATGTTCTAATCCGGAAACATAGTGGAAATCAGAAACCACAAGAGTATTTTATCAAGACCTATGAAATGGGCAAAGCAGCTAAAACTCCCAAATATCCAGATGCTATCATAGAACTAGACATTTGCATCACTTCTGCCACACTGAGTGCATTAGTAATCCAAACTCCTTCAGAGAGAAAGATTGAATATGAGGACCTTTCAAAAGATGAGTTTAGCATATCCAAACATAAAATGTCATGAGAACAAAAAGAGATTTCAACCAAATAGCAGAGGAAACCAACTGGAAAGTCATTTCCCAGAATTCCCCACCCTGCATAGTTCTAGATGAGTACTGGCCACAAGGGACATTTGCATGAGATTTGGAAAGTGGGAGTACAGCAGCAGCCATAATTTTTATACTCTGAAGACGGATGCAGGGCATCAAGTGCTGTAGCAGCTCGGAATGATGTCACTGACCTGCTAGCTCATTTATGGCCTGGGGCAGTCCTAAACCAGCAGCTCCTCCAGCTCCCCTCTAAGCGCTTCCTTTAGTTTCTTTGATTCTTGGGCCAAGAGTGTGTGTAATCTTGTGGTGAACGGCACCACCTTCTGCTTCCAGTCACCACAAGAGCAAAGTTAGAGGTGGTGAGAGACAGATTTGGTTCCCAGCTTGTCTTCATGGGTGCTCATGTGTTGTTGCCCATGTCCTTGTCCAGTTTTTCTTCCTGAGTACCTGGCTGGCTGACAAAAATGACTTCAGAATCAACATCAGACAGAGAGACAGCAGGCTACACAAACTGCTCGAAAAGCCCCCACAATTGTGTCACTCCTATACAAATCCCTTATTCCACAACAGTGGATCACTTGCAGGTGTTCTGCTTCTCTGATCAAACCTTGGCTGATAAGCAAGGTCTGCAGGAAAGGCTTTGTAGGAGCAGTGGGTGGGCTGCCATAACGGCCAGGATTATTAGTGTTTTTGCCCTGTAACTTTTCAGTAGTAACTCCACACTCGGACTCTAGACTCAGTCATATGACTTACTCTGGACTTGGGGATATTAGCAAATAGGAGCCAAGCATGAAAAGCACATGTTTATTTCCTTTTGTCTCCTCTTCCACAACTGGGCATGCTTGCTCTTGGATCCCTGCCTTTGAGCTAGTCTGCTGAAGAGGTAGGAAGAGATGCAGAAGCAAGCCCAGTCATCTGTACCTAGCTAAGTCTCCCCCCGCTCCTGACCCATCACCTGATCCCATGATCAAGCCCAACGGAGATTAGCCAAGCCTAGTTATGAGCAGCAGAACACTCAGCTCTATTTCCATGAGAAATAAAAAATGATTATTGTTTCAAGCCATCACATTTCAGGACTCTTTGTAATGCAGCAATATCTAACTAATGCTGTAAGCACAGATCAAGTTACCCCAAAGAAAACTTTCCCAGATATGGGGGCAGGAGACAAGGAGGAAACTAGCACTCACTGACTATTAATTATATGCCAGGCTCAATTCCCAGCATTTAACATATGCTATGATATTTAATCTCACAATAATCATATAAAATGGGTACTCTTTTCCTCATTTCACAAATGAAGAAACAGAAGGTTATGTTAATTTGTTTAGGATTGGAACTCGGAACCAGTTCATTGTAAAGTCCATGCTTCTCCCATTTCATTTCTTTCTAATGAAACACACACACACAGGCATTTGCACACTCATCTCAGCACACATCCACTTGTTTTCATAGTTCAGTGAGGCATAGATAACCAGTTAATGAATGCCAATACAGTGTTCTTTTTAGCTCAGTGGCAATGAGGGAGAAGCAGAACACCAGTCAGATAGGAACCTCCTACAAATATACAATTTCACCCTCATTCTGATTGTTTTAGGAAAATAAGGGGTTGGTGGGGTTTGAAGGACTGCTCTGTTAACTCACATGTAGGAAATACCTCCCTTCTCTCCACTGCTGTAAGCGACTGAGCAAATGCTCTCCCTTTGCAAATGCCTAGAGAACAGAGACTCCTATTTGGGAAACATGTGCCCTGTGCTTCTGGTTATGGGAGAAGCTAAGGAGGCTGCAGTGAAATGCGGGAAGAAATTCATCCTCTGCCAACTGCTTCTGGTTAATCACTCATTGCTTAAAAGATAGTCATCCTTCAAATACCATATGAATGTGTTACTATGAACCAAATGTATCGTGTAACATATTGTTTGATTCAAAAAAAATTTTATATGTATCTAATACATTTAATTGAGAAATGTATATATTTATTCATCTGTATTTGCCTTTTAGTTTTTAATTGTTTATATTTTCAATTATTAAATGTACAAAATAAAGTAAAAAATAAAAATAAAAAAATAAAAAGACAGTCATCCTTAAAGCAACCTAAAAGCAATTCCTGAGTTCAAGGAGGTAGAGAGGACTATGACATATAAAGGAGATCTTCTGTATTGGAAGAAATGGTGACTGGGGGTTGGGGACAGAGCAATCTTTGGGCTGAGCCCTAGAATTCTCTAACCCTGTGCTATAATAGATACAGGCAACAACCTGTGCTTATGGTCTAGAGGCAAAAAAAAAAAAAAGTAAAAGAAAAAAGTGAGGCTAAATTAAATGAGGAGAATGCTAGCTTGGGGACATTTCATCTTTAGAAGGTGATATGAGGGATGCTGCAATTACCTGCCAGAATTTCACCTCCGGGCCATGTCCAAAGGTATAGAACAGTGGGGAAAATAAAGACAATCCACTCTCTGGAACAACATACAGAAGTTAAAAGGAGAATATTGTATTTCTGCCTTATTTGGGCACTGCTCCATGCCTAATTTCTAACTTGTTTCAAAATGAGCATGATAAATTCTGGGCCAGTCTTCAAGTCAAGATCAATACCATGGTCTGCAAGATTTCTAATTTGTAGAGGAGAAACTTTAAGACTCGTAAGGATTGAGTCACTTTTTAAAAGTGAATAGTATTGCCTGGTATTAATAGAGGATCATTTTTCCAAGAAGCTCCAAGCAATATATGTTATACTAACCTGATTCAGTATTCTTGAAATGTAGAACTCAGGAAAGACAGAACGGAGACAGATAACTGTGAAGTGGCTAAATCTCTGTCTTTAAGATCATCTCTAAATGACAAAGCACAGCACCTGGATGAGAGGAATGACTGGAAAATGGAAAATAGAATCAAGAGTGTGGTGTGGAAGAGAGGGGTTTCAGAATTTTTCAGGTGTTTGATTTCTCCCTCTGGCTATTTTTCACTCAATAAAAATCAGAATAAGATAAGACAGTACAGTAGGAAAATCTCAGAAGTGTTTGCTGGGATTGCTTTGTTAAATTATTAGGTCAAACATGAACTCAGAGGTCAATGTGCCCCTATTCATGTGTGACAACAGCCTCGGGGAGGGAAGAGGTATTGGCAGTGCACACACTACACAGATGTTGCCCATGCATTGTTTCCAGATTTTTGTTTCTATTAATAATTGCATTCCCTACTGGATTAATCTTCACATGAAAATATTACCATAAGCACCATATTTTCTAGATAAAACAAAAAATATAGCTATAATAGTGACATAAAAATTTAAAAATATATATATATATATCTTTCCATGTGTTTCCCCACAGAGGGACAGCCCTCAAGCCCTTCTGATATTCCCTGCAGAGAGAAAAGCTGTTTATAATGGCTGTGTGGAAATCACTTGAACATCAAACATCTAAACCCATTACTCTGAGGAATTAGAAAACAGTCCCATTTACATGAACTGAGTAACATTTTTAAGATAATTCTTTAAAGGTTCATTTGTTGTCTTTGTTTCAGAAACTGCTTACGGCCTTTAAAAAAAGCTTTACATGTGATTTTATTCAGTGTAATTTGTATCTTTTCAACATGATCCATATATAAATGTGCACAAACCTCTATCAAGTTTTTACTATTCCATTATTATGTTATTTAGAAAACATGCCACTGGATACTTAAATATATACTGTTTTTCCTTGCTTATTTTGGCCAATAATTTTTACAAATTTATTTTACTTAGTAAAAACTTATGTCAATATAATGAAAGACTGTAAAATGTAATACAGGAGAATGTAGGAAAATATAGAGTTGAGCTTACAGTGTTCCTACATTATTTCTATGTTCAAAAATTTCATATTAACTGTCTTTTCTCATTTATGTTACGCATAAAATGTTTGCACAAATAACTATTTATAAGGCTAACCTGCCTCTATTTTCTCCAAGAAACCCCAGTCAATCCTTACAACATTTCCTTTCTTCACCTATAGAAATGACAACCCAAATCCCAAATAACAACTGTCCTGCATCAAAAAGATAATTACTGATTTTGTTGCCATCACAAAACAAAGGTTTAAGTATCACCACTTGTTATCACACAATCTAAAGATACCACCTCTTGCAGCAGATTACAGAAAACTAGACATTTCTTTTCTCTTTGGTTGTTGAGTAGCTGAGTCAGGCCATATGAAGTCAATTGTTACTATGACAACGCATGAAACAGGGAGAAGAGAACACGACTGAATATAGAGAACTCATTTACCTATGATCATCCCATCTCTTCTTAGATAAAATGCATCTGCTTCCTTAGGAAGGATAAACCTGCACACTTTAATTACCAGATAGCCATGTAAATGATATTAATGAAATTCAGTGCCTAATCATTTTTTGCTTCAGAAGTAAAAATATTGAATTATCTGCTTGTACTTAATGAGGTTTGTTCCCCATCTTTATTTATTTTGCCTTCTGATTAAAAGTGACACAGGTAAATAACACATCTTTCTGTATTCTCTTTCTCCTGTCACAGTGTAATCCATGTGTTAAGAATGTCAATAAGTTTTCACTATGGCACATTGTAATAAACATTTTAATATGTAAGGTTTTAGGAATCTGAAACATAGCAATATAAGACAAGAAATATAAAAGTAACACAAACCTATAATTCCCAGATATATAATTCAACCACTCACATTTGCCCTGGATTGAAACCATGCTCACACAGTATCTCTGTACAAAAATTTATTTTCAATCTATTTGTCAGAAACTATCTGTAGCTATTTTTCACTTTTAAGACTGTAAGTCATCAATTTACTCTGTAGATAATTATTTTCCTCTGCATGTATATAGTCATTCATTTTATTACAGGAGTAACTAAGGCTTGGGCCGTCTCTACTGGTCAATTCAGGAATTAAAAAGATAGGCTTGGGTACATATACTCATAGACTGTGTTTCACAATAAGGCACACACCTCTGAAAACGGAGGATTTAATTTTCCCCTTATCCTAGGAACTCATAAACTAGGGGAAAACAAACAAGCAAAAAGAAACCTCTCAGTGGTGGTTCTAGAAGTTACCCAAATCAGTCTGCAAAAAACAAACAACAGAAACCTTCAGCATAACCTAGGGGAAAAAACATAACATTTACGGTTTTAAATTTTAGATCTGCTGATTATTCACCATGTAAAATTAGGACAAAATATTTAACTTTTAGGATGAGGAGTTTTCTCACCAGTTAAATGAGAATAATTGTATAACACATGAAAATAAGCACACTAGTACAAGGATTGATGCATATTGATTAAAACCAAAGAAAAGGGGGAAGAAAAAGTTGCAAACCTGAGATGTCATTTTTATATACGAGATTTCCCAAATACAACTTCACAAAAGAAATAAATGAAGAATAAAACTAGAGACTTTTAGTCCTGATGCAATCCTAATGAGAAAAGCATCCCTAAAGCAAATCAGGTAGGTTTCATGAGGGTGGATATGTCCTCAAAGTTAGAGCTACAGCTGTCAACCACCTTCATTCATGTGGTAATTCAATAGTGCACAGGTAAGCACAGCCTAGACTACTTATCAACAAGTTAAATCAAAGTGACTACTTTCAAAGATAAAAAATTAATGGCATAGGTGTCATTTATCACCTCGAATATAATTGTGAGAGAAAGGCATGCAAGCATTTTGAAATTGAAAACTAACATTTGGTGGAAGGCAGGAAATATCTGAACTCTATGATAGAAAATGGAAAGGCTTTTCCCCAACAGTTACTCTCTAAATCCACAAGGGAATGCTTTGGTGATCTCTTTAAGTACTGCAGATATGAAGACTGGATGGGACCAGAGAAGCAATCAAAACACAGATTCTTGGGACACAGATATTAAATGTTCTACATAACACTGTAAAATAAATGTGTACCATCTTCAAGAGCACAATGTTCCTTAAGGGTTAGAGAATTGTCTTAAATCAAAACTCACCTCACATTGAAAGGAGCTCTAAGAAAAGGAACTCCACTGAAAATGATGTAGTACTACTTGCATAGCAATGTGGTTGTAGCCATCACATTTTATTATTTATGACTCAATAAAAAAATAACATAAGTAAATGAGCCAAATGAGCATATGTGCTTACCTTCCATCTCTCCCGGTCACATTAAAATAATATATAAAATAAAAATATATACAAAATAAAAATAAATCCAAAGGAGAATAAAGAACAATGCCATGAGTAGAAGAGAATGTTTAGAGTTT
>PVKH010012213.1:0-17400 GCA_004027955.1 Chaetophractus vellerosus | reverse complement strand
ATGGACTTCCCCTCACCAAGGCTGACTTGGCTACAGCTACTGCTGAATGCCCAGTCTGCCAGCAGTAGAGACCCACACTCAACCCCTGATATGGCACCATTCCTTGAGATGAGCAGTCTGCTACCTGGTGGCAGGTTGACCACATTGGGCCACTTCCACCATGGAAGGGGCAGTGATTTTTTTAACTGGAATAGACACATACTCTGGATATGGGTTTGCATTTCCGACATGCAATGCTTCTTCCTCATCTACCATCCATGGACTCACCAAATGTCTTATCTACCACCATGGCATTTCACACTGCATTACTTCTGATCAAGGAGCCCATTTCAGAGCAAATGATGTGTGTGAATGGGCACATGCCCATGGAATTCACTGGTCTTACCATGTTTTCCATCACCCTGAAGCAGCTAGATTAATAGAACAATGAAAAGTCTTTGTGAAGACTCAATTATGGTGCTAACTAGTTGGCAATATCTTGCAGGGGTGAAGCAATGTTCTCCAGGAGGCTGTGTATGATCTAAATAGCATCCTCTCTATGGTGCTGTTTCTCCCATAACCAGGATTCATGTGTCCAGGAAACAAGGGGTGTAAATAGCATTGACAACACTCACTATTACCCCTAGTGATCACTAGGAAAATTTTTGCTTCCTGTCCCTGCAACCTTAAGCTCTGCTTGTCTACAGATTTTAGTCCCAAAAGGAGGAGTGCTGCCACCAGGAAACACAACAATGGTTCCATGGAACTGGAAATTAAGACTGCCACCTGTCTACTTTGGGCTCCTTTTGCCTGTGAATCAACATGCAAAGAAGGGAACTACTGTACTGGCTGTGGTGATTGATCATGACTATCAAGGGGAAATAGGACTACATCTTCATAATGGGGGTAAAGAAGAGTTTCCCTGGAATGCAGGAGATGGTCTAGGGTGTCCCCTAGTACTGCCATGCCCTATGATTAAAGTCAATGGAAAATTGCAACAAACCAATTCAAGCAGGGCTAACAGTGGCCCAGAATCTTCAGGAATGGAAGTTTGGGTCACCCCACCAGGCAAGGAACCATGGCCAGCTGATGTGCTTGCTGAAGGTATCAGGAACATGGAATGGGTAGTGGAAGAAGATAGTGATAAATATGAATTTCAACCATGTGACCAATTACAGAAATGAGGACTGTAATAGTCATGAACCCTTCTTTCTTATTTTGTTATGAGTATGATTGTATATGTACACAAAATGAATTTCTTTGTTTTCTTCCCCAACCTTTTCCTCTATCATATGAAAAGTTGTATTAATTTCACATCATAATATTTAAGTATGTCAAGTTTAAGAGTGAATATTACCCAAGGACTTGCACCCTATTCCATGGGGAATTAATATGTTTCCAGTTGTATGCAGGGGAGTTCAACAATGTTAGGCAGAAATATATATGTATGTTTTCCTATTATTGTTTTTACTTAGAGACTAAGTATGGTTTAGGGTTATGTGTATGGTTGCTGAGTTGACAAAGGGTGGACTGTGATGGTTAGGCTAATGTGTAAACTCAGCCAGGTAATTGTGTCCAAGTGTTAGGTCCAGCAATCCCTGGCCTAATTGTAACACAAGAGCATCTATGGACTTCAATCTCCAGTGAGTTTACTGCGTGGATGGCTGATTACATCTGCATCAATCAGGGAGATGGCATCAGCAAAAGGTGATACTTTTATCCAATCCATTGAATGCTTTAAAAAAAGAAGTGATTTCAACATTCAGAGAGAGTTTCCCAGCTTGTCTTTGGACTGCCAACTTCTCCCAGAAACTCATCTGGGACCTTTCATTGGACTTTCATTGGAGCCCCTGGTTTGCTGCCTGCCTGCACAACCTGGACTTGTGCATTCCCACGGTCATGTGAGAGACTCTTTTAAAGTCTCATTTTATTGGCAGATGTCTCCTGTTGATTATGTTTCCTGGGAGAACCCTGACTTATACACTATTGTATATTCACTTTCAATTGAGGAGATGCAACTTACCATATCCATGACATAAACTATCACTTCTGTGAAGTATTGCCTGGAACATGCAAACAGATATTGCTATTTTCTTGTCCTTCTGACTGCCAACTACCAACAGCCTTCAATCTGTAGTACCCACTCCAATCAAGAACTACTGTGTACATTTTACAGCTTCTCATTTTAGATTATAAATCATTCCTAGAAAAGTCCCTATACTTTCCCTCCTTCCACAGTGGCTTGTATGCATTAGATACCATTGGATTGAACAGACTGAATTGCTCTGAGGATTAATAATTACAAAGAAGTTATTTCCTCATAAAAATCTTAGCAGTTTTATGCAGATGTTAAAATGTCCAATTGTGCTTTTTAATTCCCAGGGTAGTTTGGAAGCCACTTATTCAAACAAAAAGAAAAGATGCTTTTAAAATGATGATTATTTTGGAAAAGTTCTGTTTGGCCTCACAAGGAGGCATAGGTTCTCACCTCCCTGGTAAATTCTACCCAGTTTAATCCCACACTTACTGATATCCACCATCACCCAAGATTTTACAAAGGAAATGCTTATCTTGCTTTCCCTGGAGGAGTATTTAACATTAATGAGACAAAATAGCTGAGTCTTGTGAAGATCATTCCTTTAAGTGTCCCTTTCCTCCCAATTAAGAAACATAAACAAGATTTGATTCAGAGCTTAATCTCTGAGTGGACTTCTTTGATTATGGGAAAATATATAGCCTATTTTTACCATTGAAGGTGTTAATTTGGCTCTAAATTACATTTCTTGACTATAATAAAAATACATGTTCACCCATGCAGAGATCTTTGCTTCTAATACTATTATAAAATAAAAGGAACAGGACTCCTGGGAGATTTGCTTGATTTTAGGGCTGTTACAAGGAATGTAAAAGGTGAAGTGGAACATATTTTAGTCAAAAAGTAAAGAATAATTTTTAAAAATCCAATAAAAAAAACAACTGCAACACATGCACATATGCACAATGATGAGGACATATCAAAAAGACATGAGACCCAGCTGAAAGAGCTCCCAATGTCCAATGCTGGAAAAATATATGCAATAAACTAAATAGTACGGTATTGGATTTTAATCCACACTATTAAATTAATATGCATGAGTCCATACTGTTAAAAACAAGTGATTCAATAAAAATAAATAAATGGGAAGAATAGACAAATCACCCATATAGAACAATTCCAAATGGTTTATGTTGATACTACACTTCCAAGGAGGTAGACAATAACTCTCCACTTTTTAGTATGGGATACACATAGTGACAAATTTCCAAAAAGTACAGTATGGAAATAAAGGGAGAAAGAGTAACTTTATTGTGGAGAAACTTAGCAAACACTATCTCAGCAATGTGATCAAGATTAACACCAGCAGTAAATAGTCAGGTTGATAGTATATATTGATACAATATGATGAAATGGAAATTTCCCATTGTGGGCTTCCTCCCAAAATTCCATAACCCCAATCTAATCATAACAGAACTATCAGAAAACTCCAGTTGATTTACAATGTTCAGAAGATTTGTCCCTTCCTCCTTAATACTGTCTAGGTCATCAAGAGCAAGACATCCCACTGTCTACTTGCCAATATGTTTTCTGCTGAGACATCGGTTATTAATATTATAGGGGCTCCCTTGTAAAATGCAAGTGACTTTTCTCTTTCATTTCTCAGAATTTTCTCTTTTTGTTTGCCATTCAATAGTTTGATTATAATGTGTCTGGACATGGTTCTCTTCAAGCTCATCCTATTTGGTGTTCATTGTGAGTCTTGAATGTGTATATTCATATATTTGGTAAATTTTGGAAGTATTCTGACATTATTTCATTGAATATTCTTTATGCTTCTTTTGCTATTTCTTTTTATTCCTGGTCTTCTATAATGAATATATTTGAAAGCTTGATGATGCCCTCACTGGTTTTCCTATGTTTTTAACTTTTTAGAATTTTTTTCTTTCTATTCTTAATCCTATTAATTTCCTTTCTCATTTTCATGTTCACTGTTAATTTCTTACTTCATTGAAGAAATTGGCCATTGATACTCTAAGAAATGTTTAATTTCAGTTTGTGTTTGGTTCTTTCTTAAAATTTCTCTTTTCCTGATTCTCATTATTGGCACTTCTCATTTTCCTGATATCCTAGAATTATTTCTGTGCTTACTTTAGTTCTTTCAGTATGTTAAAGATACTTTTTAAAAAAGTCTTTGTATGGCATGTCTAATATCTTGTCTTTGTAGGTAGTTTCTGAAGGTTAATCATGTTTCTTTGCATAGACCATCATTTCCTGTACTTTTATTTGTCTTGTAATATTTTGTTCTACATGGTACATTTTAATATTTAGTGTGTTAACTCTGGAATTTAGTTCCTGAGCTGTGCATTTCTTAAGTTTGTACCCAGATAGAGATATGACAGAGATAATCATCATTACCAGTTGCCAACAAAAACAAATTAGCTAAACAACACAGCCTTGGAACATTGGTAGGTTCTCTCAATCAGAGTTCAGCCCTCCTACCAGAAAAGTCAGATTGAATTGAAAATGCATGGCTTCTCTATCTTTTTGAGATTATGTTTTGTTGTGAGCATTCACTGGGGACTTGGGAACTCCCCCATTCAAATGGACACAGGTTACCCTCCTATCCCTGTGGAACAGACTTTTCTTCTTCCTGGTTGCTCAATTGTTTGTCTTGAAGTCAGTAATAATTTTTCCCAGGCTGCTTTGATTTGATTGTTTCCAAACATCTTTAGCTGTCCACAAGCTGCTCATGCCAGCAAGGCAATTTCTGGTAAGGGGAGCCAGAAAGGAGTGTCTTGATTCAGTTCTTCATGCTGCCACCCAGTAGTTTGGCACTGGTATTCACACACCTTAGTACATGTGTAAGGGTTACATTGCTCAATTTGGAACAGAGCTAGTGACCCAAGTCAGAGTACCTGCACCACTCTGTGCCAGAGAGAGATGGAGGAGGGGCAAGAAGGGCACACACATTTCTCCTACCTCTTAGTTCAATAGAGAAGTTGTAGTTTTACAGAAATATCACATAAAAAATAAAGTGTTCTCATATACACACCAACATTTATAATTTTTGCATTATAGTAGCAAATGTTATAATAGATTAGTAAATATTCTTATACTTGAGTGATTAGCTATAGTTCATAGTTTACATTAGGGTTCACTTTTGCATTGCTCATCCTATGTTGTGTTATCATTTTTATTCTAACATCATATATACCACCCAAAATTTCTTTTAAAAAAATCAAACTTTTTTTTTTAATTAGGTACTGGTGATTGAACTTGAGACCTCTTACATGGAAAACAGGGACTCTAAGTACTGAGCTACACATGCTCTACCTAAAATTTCCCTTTTCAATTATGTTCAGATATATAAATCAGTGGTGTTAACCACATTCACAATATTGCATTAAAACACCCAATACACATTACAAAGACTTTTCTATCAGTCTAAAAGGAATGGTACCAATTAAGAATTAACTTCCTATGTCCTACTCCTAGTGCTTGTAAGTTGATTTTTCTTGATTCAGCACCTAATTACTTCAAACCTTTTCCTGTTTTCTGAAGCTCTGAGACAGAAGGCTCTACCAGTTTTTGATAGTTGTTCAAAGTATTTCTCAGCAAAAGGAACCTGAAACAACTTATGCTGCTATCTTGCTCAACTAGAAATCTAATTTATTGATTTTTGATCTTCTTTTCTAATATATGTATTCATTTTTGTACATTTCCCTCTATAAATTAATTTTTCTGCATCTTAGGTTGCATTGTTATTCTCATTTAGTTCAAAATATTTTTAAAATTTCTCTTCAGATTTATTTGTGTCTAAATATATCTATATGAACTGTACCTGAGCTTGGATAAGAACAGGATGGCTTTAGCACCTGTGAATAGCCTAGTTGGAGGCATATCTTAGAGGATGTATGGTTCATGGGATGGTGGGAGGAGTGGGAGATGCAGTTTGCTCTTGCAAAAATAAGTTTGTTTTGCTCCCTATGCCCATGCTTGAGATGCAAGTTTTACATGACAGTATTTCCTTATCTGCCACTCTAGTTGTGACACTTAGTGGAGTTACTGATGGGGGCAACAATCAGGATAGATTCCTCCCCTATCAGAAAACTGGTACAGAGGGAAAAGGTGAGGAAAACAGTGGGTTCCCCCATAATGCACTCAACACAAATTGCACAGTGATGCTTTCACCTATGTTAAGATCTTAAAACAGATGAAAGGCAAATGCTTAGAAACAGCAACATTGAAAAGAAAAGAAGAAAATTAGTGGTGGTGCTGAAGAATGTGGATTATAAGATTTTTAACAAACTTGCAATATAAACATGGCCAAATGAAATTTTCTTGCCATTGCAACTTCACTGCCACTACAATGGTAAAATTGCCAGGCTTTGGAAATAAAAAAATTATCAAGCACAGTATTGAAGAATGGGGCAGATTCTGAACATTTTCACCAAGGAGAGCAATCTTGGTGAGGTGGAACAGTGGAAGGCAAGAAGAAAAGGGGAGATGCTTAGAGCAGGCACTCACAAAGTGTGTCCTCTGCACTAGACTCATCAGTACATCTCACCCTGAACAGACCTACTGAATCAGGAACAGACTGAGGCCCAGCAATCTGTTTTAACAAGCCTCCAGGGAATTCTGCTGCATGCTGAACTTTGAGCACCACAGCCTCTGAGCAATTTTAGCTAAAAAAAAAGTAAAGTTTTAATACACTAGTATCACACTGAAAAAAATCATCATATAACATGCAGAACTGTGTGGCAGAGAGTGTGATCTACAATGTGAACTATGGTCCATGCTTAGTGGCAAAGCCCCAAAATGTGTATATCTATTGCAGGTGATGTGCCACACTAATTAAGAATGTATATGTGGGAGGTTGTGGGAGGTGTGGGAGGTGGGACATATGGGTACCCCTATAATTTTTGTGTAGCATTTGTATAGTCTATGTCTTTTTAAAAATAAATAAATTAATTAATTAAAAATTATTTTGTTTTGTTGCCATGCCTTAACTGAAATATTGACTTGTAAACTTATTAATAATTAATAAAATAGATTTTAAATCTTCCACTGTGCATTTATCTGTTTTGTCATTTAACTTTATCCAAATTTGCTTCATTTATATGTAGGCTTTATTATTAGATATTGTTCTCAGTCAGAGTTTTATAGAAAACAGAGGGCAAAGTGAAATGGTATAATTTAATGAAAGTATGTAATAAGAGATTGTTTTCAGTAGATATGGACAGCAGTATGAAAACCACAAGGAATGTGAAGTACCTGTAGTAATAACAGTTGAACCTGACGTCTGTTAAATAGAGTTTAGCAGGTGTCCAAATGGGGTGAAGAAAAGAGATGGGTGGTGAAAAGAAGAAACAAATGTTATAAAATAAAATAAAAGAGAAGTGTGACCTTGGATGGGGCCATGAGAATTTTTTGCTCTGAACTAAAGGTGACCATTAACTCAAATCTGCTTTAATACTTTCTACTGACATTCCCCAACCACCACATCCAAGCAAACAAGCAAAACTCATGTGAAAACAAAACAAAAGCAAATTAAGAAAACAAAATTCATAATACTCTGAGGTATTTTACTAACTCTATTCATACCGTAATAATGAATACTTAGTTAAACAAAATGATACCTAGTTTTTAAAAAAACATGGCTTCAAAGTTTACAATGGATGTTATAAATATTAGAAACTTCAAATATGCACTCAAAAGGAAATGTGTACCAGAATGTTCTTCTGATTCTCATCTTGCATATTGATTGAAGTATGTGTATAGTTATAGAGTATGTGTATAGTTATATAGTATGTAATATGGTAAATATCACTGGCTTCTGTCTTTGAGGAGATTATTCTAGGAAAGAGGCAATTTGGAAAAACAAATATCCATATTTCCTCAGTGTTTTAACATAAAAGCAATCTTGAATCATTTATACAATAACACTGAAGATGAAAATGAAAAACTTAAAATACTTAATTCCATCTCTTTATATACTGTAATAATGTTGGCATTATTTCTGAAGTTATAACTACATATGCATTGGCTGCTGCAGTGTGCCCATGGGAGATTATCCCTCTGGTATTTTTGTGCCCTTTAACTCAAAGTGTTTCCAGCAATGTTTCCCTCAAAGGTTCTATTGGCTGTAGATTCATGGACTAATCAGAGACTTTCCACAGAAATTTTTGTTTTCTTTAAAAACTCATGGAAATATAAAATCTTCTATAGGAAGAGATCACTATGGTCAGTATATATATCTACATGTACACTATTGTGTACATGTGTATAATAAATATTGGAGTTCCAAACACTTCTTTATATATTTAAAATTTAATCTTATTAAAATTAAAATTTTCAAATTTAATTTCTTTTGGATTATTTTCGCTTGTGTTTATTTTAAGAGAGGTCATTCAGGAACATCTGGATAGTAATTTGAGGGCAAATTAAGATATTTAAGATTTTATTTGAATTGGTGAGAAGAAATTTAATACAGTTATGGTTTGGGTATTGACCTTTCCCATAGTATTTGTGTAGCCCTGGGTTTTATTTTTTTAATTTGCAAAACAGGAATAATAATGTATACCTAATCATGTTATGGTGAATTTGCATTCTATATACTGAAACTACAATTCTATTGTAGTATCAGCCAGAATCTAAGAGCATATAGCTTTTAAATATTTTACTTGTTCCATATATGGTATCTAAGCTTTATCCTCAAATCCATCTTATAATTATGTCCATGAATTTCACTTTCACAAGTTGAATTATTATTATTGTACAAGTGATAATTAGTTAAAGAAAACAAAAACAGATAGGTAAAACTGTTCTTGATGGATATTTACACTATCATGTACTTTCTTCGATGTTCTTTCATCAATGTTTTTTTCACCTTTCAAAATACAGTTGATATTTCATTTCCTACAATTCCTCACAGGATCTTTCTCCAGGGACTTAAGCTGTAAAGAAGGAAGAACTTTTGGAAGAAACTCTTTAGCTATAAGGTATCTGAAAAGGGGGACTGAAAATTATTTTCTCCAAACCCCTGTGTATCTATCAATATATGCATGCATACACACAATTGTGTGTGTGAGACAGAGAGAGGCAGAGACTGAAACAGAGACAGAGACAGAAATAGACAGAGACAGAGACAGAGACAGAGAATGGTTTTATAAGAGCACCAGGAAATTTGAGGATTTTAAAACCAGGAGAGAAATGATTTCAGGATGGTTCTGGGAAATATATCAGCATGAGGTAGCTTTTTCAAAGGATTCCTAGTAGAAACTCTGGGCACTGCTTTGAAGGATCATTTATCTTCATGGCTCTGTGTTTGCCCAACTGATGGTCAGTTATCATAAGTAGGGAAGGGCTAGATCTAAATTATAAGAGATGCCAAGGCTCCAGCTTATGAGGGAAATATTCTAAATCCAAAGTTAAGTTGGGCTTTCCATTGATTTAATCCTGTAGTTTTTCTCAAGTTTTGTTCTAGAGTTTTAATGAAAAGTTATATAGAAGATCCTTTTTAACTCATCAGATTCTTCCACATACACAGAGAACAGGTTTGGGAATTCTAATTTATAAACTGCTATGTTAAATTGTATTTTTAATGAAGAATAAATTTTACAACCTCCCAGGCTTTTTCTCATACCTAACAGGTATTTAAGCTAAGTCCTTCTATATGTCACCTGTGGTAGAACAATAGTCTATGAAAAATAAAACAAATTAATAGATAAAAATGCTGATAATCACTTCTTATGAAACAGTTCTTCTCCAAAGCATTTTTAGGAGAACTGCTCTGTTGCATTGAATTAAGTTAGAATTATAAGCCCTTAATATAGTTTATATGAACTTCATTTCCTTTTCCTGAACCATCAGTTCTTTTTTCAGATGAAGAAAGAGAATCAGAAAATGAATTGCCCAGTGTTACAAAAAGAAATTATCATGACATTCAAGTAAGAATGCTTATCCTCTGATCCTTAACTACATCATATTTTACTTTCACTGATGCTATTTACAAACAACAATTTCATCAAAACTACAAATCTTAATGGGCAAGCCATTATTTGCTGTATATATTGAAGGTTTCAATGTAAGTATATTAGCTATCTTCCCCAGACACACTATGTCTGAAAGTCTGCACTCTTCTAAATGTGTGTTCAAATATGAAGATCATGCTTTAAATTCTTTAGTTCTTTCAAAATGGGCAGAAAATCAATGAATCTTCTAATGTGTTCCTGAAGTATTAACAGCAGCCTCTAAAATGTGCCTTTAACATAATTAGAAGAAAGATGAAGCTTTTATATAATGACATCTGTTTCCTATATTCAGATACCCAGGAATATCTTCCTCTAGTTCCCTATTTCCAGCCTTTTCATGTTCTGAATGGACTTCAAGTAAACATGCTAAATATTACCTATTAATTCAGAGTATTTCTCTGATATGAATAAGATCTTTGATTTTATTTTTATTTCAAGAATAAATATTAAGTTATTGTGTATATGTAGAATGCTAATGTGAGGTTTTGATGTAGATCATTTCTATGTAATGTGGAGAATGGTAGGTAGTTGCTTAAATTATATAATTAGCGGCATAAACAGAAAAATACCTCTTTTCTTTTACAGAGATGGGAAACAAAAAAAATGGAATTCCACTTGTCTGTGAGTGATGTAGCATAACTTTGAAATGCATGCAATCTTGCTTCAGATACAGGTTCATATCTTTGTTCTACTACTTAATATCTTAATGACTTCATGTAAATAATGAACTCTTTTCTGCTTCTATTATCCAATATGAAAAATCAGTGTAAGAAGAGAATGTCTTTAAAAATTGGGTTGACATGGGAGATTAATATATGTAATATAATTATAAAATTTACAGAAGTTAATTATGCACCCATTAAAAATAATTTCTAATGATGACCTTAATCTAAAAGGAATTAAAAGTTTTATTCTGTCAATCTGTTATGGTGTATATTATCTTTCAATTAATAAATCTATCCAAATGTTAACAAATCTATTAAATATTTAATATTATGTTCTATATCATTACTGATTGATTAGGTTGATTATGTGGTTGCCGAATGCATCTTAATGTCATGGAAAATTATATCAATGTCACTGAATTTATCTTCTTGGGCCTCTTGGAGAATAGGCAAATAGAGCTACTGTTCTGTTTCTTGTTCCTGCTCTGTTACTTGACAGTCTTAATGGGGAACTTCATCATCTTCCTCACCATCACCTGCAGCCATCTAATCCAACAACCAATGTATTACTTTCTCTGCCACCTATCCATCACTGACCTTTTCTACACCTCCACTATGGTTCCCCGGCTAATCAGAGACTTAGGAGCAAAGGAAAAAAGCATTTCTTATAACAACTGTATGACACAGCTCTTCACTTTTCATTTTATGGGAGGTGTGGAAATACTAATCTTGGTGTCCATGGCTTTTGATCGCTATGTGGCCATTGTCAAGCCACTGCACTACATGGTCATCATGAGCCGGCAGAGGTATAACACACTGATCCTGCTGGCCTGGGTCTTGGCTGTTTGGCACTCTATTGCTCTACTGCTTATGGTTCTCAATTTACCTTTCTGTGGTCCTAATCAGATCGATCACTACATGTGTGATGTGAAGCCTCTT
Organism: Chaetophractus vellerosus; assembly: GCA_004027955.1. Classification (NCBI taxonomy): domain Eukaryota; kingdom Metazoa; phylum Chordata; class Mammalia; order Cingulata; family Chlamyphoridae; genus Chaetophractus; species Chaetophractus vellerosus. Next base: position 5,746 of record PVKH010012213.1, on the reverse strand, counting down.
TTGAAACTGGCCTGTAAAGATATTTATGTCTTTAATATCTTAGCTATTGCCAATTCAGGGATTGTGGCAGGTGTAGTTTTTCTTGTCCTTTTGGCTTCCTACATGCTCATACTCTACCATCTTAGGACACACACCTCTGCAGGGTGACGCAAAGCTCTCTCAACCTGCAGCTCTCACATGATGGTTGTAGTTTTGTTTTTTGTGCCCTGCATCTTTACCTCTGTTCTACCTGCTGAGAGTGAAATACATGAGAAGGAAATCTCTCTGTTTTACATTGTGTTTGCACCCATGCTGAACCCTCTCATCTATACCCTGAGAAATGCAGAGATGAAAATTGCCTTGCAAAAGGTGTGGTCTCAAATGACACATTTAGAATGAAAGTAAATAAGTTGATATTCATTGTGTTTTCTATTTTATGTCTTTATGCCTGTTGACAGAGAAATGTTAGAAAACATTCTCTTTGAAGTGTTAGACTAAATGACCCTTGACTTTATATGATCCAAAGGCACAAATTACTGTTATTCTTCTTGCAACCTGCACACTAAAGTGTCCAACTTGTTCAAGGCCTGGCCACTTGTATTTGAGGAATTTAAGAAATGTCTTCCTAGAGCATATCATTGATCAAGTCACTCACATTTCAAAAAAATTTTATCTTCCTTGGAATAAAATCTACCCTTAACACTCTTAATCAGAAATCTCCCCAAATTGCCCCAATTCTAATTTTCTATCCTTAGTCCTACTACATTGGGATAAAGCATGATGTATCAGGACAATAACAAACTTTGGGGTGAGGCAAATGTTAGTCAAATACTGGTCATCCATTTTTACTCTGAGTCTTGTCAATTTGCTTCAATTTTGTGAGCATCCATTTTTGAGACTTCTATGAAAATATGGTAACATTATTCTTATTATGATGTTGTAATATTATGTTAATGAACACATGTGAAGTGTTAGATGGAATATGGCATAACAGAGACTCATATTTAGGCCTTTCCCCACTTTCTTTTATTATTTGTTTTTCTTTGCTTTTATGCTTTAATTTAGTAATCTATCTATAATTGCAGGTCCATGTCTACAATATACTTCATGATCTTCTTTCATTATCTTATTCAGTAGGATTATGCTGGACTATTAATCGATAAGAATTATTTTGTGTGTTTTTTCCCTGTTCTTATATATCTCTACTTCTGTACTTTGACTCTAACTCAAACTATGTTATACTTAATCTAGCATTTGTCCTTATGAACTGGATATTCCCCATTTGCTTGAAGTAGAAAATTATATGCTATTATATGCTATTTTATTGTTTTTTTGTATTTCTCTTTATTCTAGCAATATACTTAACACTAAATAAAGTAAATGTTTACTGAAGTTAATTCATTCTGATTTATTTGATGACATGCACTGTTCTCACATATCTAGAACATCCCTTATGTCTTTAGAAAGCACAAATTAATAATAAAATAAATGAGTTCTGAAAGGACAGAAATTTTAGGCTATGTCCAGAAGTGCTTCTCATAGTGGCAACAAAATCCAGGAAAATATATGTACTCTATAATATTGCTTTAAATTAATTTTCTTCTGCACCAAAATGGTACTACTATCCCAAACTCCTCTTTCTCAGTCATCTTACAAATCACATAAAAAAATCACACTCTGTGTCCTGGTTCCCATATACCTGTCATTTCTCACAGTGCAGGTAGATGTCTTTTATCTGCAGAGTTGTCACATTGCTTCTACACAGTTTACCTGATTGAATTTCCAGTCCCTCAGCCAGAGCAATATCAAAAATTCCATAGAGGAAGTAACATTTGTCTTTAGTGTTAGGAACTGCTCTTTCTGTCATACATCTCTCAGAGCCTTTCCTGCATCTAACAAATTGCAATTTTTCCTATAATACATGGAAGCCTCTGGTATGCTAGGGAAAATTTTTCTGTCTATTCTGAACAATATTCACTGCAGCTAGTAATTCATAGTTCTGTTTGATTTGATTTAATGTTGTATTTTTCCATGTAGTTTTGGATTCTTTTCAAATAGAGAAAAGTGACCATGTGTGTAAGTTCCTCTTTATGTATGATGCATGTGTCTCTGGGTGTGTTATGGTATGGGAGACTTGGGGTCTTCAGGAGAACTGACAGAATAAGAACATTCCACAGTTATAATAAATAAAAAAGCATGAGACATCTTCTATCATTTTTTAAATTGTTTTTTCAAATGTTCACAGAATTTATTGCCACAATTATGAAAAAAAAAACATGTTGAGGTAAGTTGAAATATGCACTTCCTAGGTATTTCTAGCATACATTTTCTATGATGTAGCACAATATATGATATTTGTAAAAATATCTTGTAAATCACTGTTTAGAAGAACTTAACCATTTTGTGCAACATGTCAGTATTAGGATAGAATATTTATGAAATAATTATGGGACATAAATGTGTAGTATAATAAATTCTCTCCATTAATATAAGAATTTATCAGGAATTTTAAAAAAAACCTATATCTTGTCTATAGGTATAGATGAGAGGGTATATTCAGAGAAAACTTTTTACTATCCCAGTATTCTTTTCAAGGCACCACAGAGGCCAATGGATATGGTCACAATATATCCTAGATATGTCAAAGCAATCTTAATTTTAAATAGTTCATCTTTTCTTCTTTCACTAAACCAGCAGCTTTCCCAGAACATTTTAATTTTATGAAATATCTGTTGATCTACCTGAGTCTTCAGAAAGTAAAGAAATGGTGTTACTTTACTTTGTGTTCTGATAGTTTTAGTATAAAATTGGCTGCTCTGTGAATTAGGTTCACCAAGAAGAAAATTGGACTAGCAGCTGTTTTCTCCAACCTTCTTTATTAAAGGGTATGGGAATATATCAGATAGAGAGGCAGGACCTTTCTCTTTTATGGCTCACATTTCAGCCCAGCTCATGTATTAGAGCCCAGGAACAGACTATGCTTGGACTTGCTGGTGGTCTAGAGAGAATGTGAAGTTCTATGTGTACTGGTGAGCAAGAGCTTAAGCTCCAGAGACAAAGATAATTATATATACTAATCTCTCTGTGCAACTGTGAACGTAATCTCTTAAAGTACCTAGTTCAACTACTGGGATATGAATGGTGTTCTATATGTGGTTATAGTAGAATTGTTCTTGTTACTAGGAATTCATGGAGTTGAAGTATGTTCCCCAGAGAAGCTGAGCAGTGTGTCTAGTAAGAGGTTACATCCAGACTCCCTGACTATGAAGCTCAAGTTTTAAGAATGAGCTCTCCTGTCTCTCTGGTAGCACTAGCAGCAACAACAGCAACAACAATTCTGCTCATAAGAGTAATTTAAGCAAAGTAGCCCAGGTGTTTTGTTCCCTCAACAGCTCTGGGTCACCTCTGGAAGGAGAGTGAGATAAATATGTTGGTGATTGCAGTTAGGGACAGTCCTAATGTGGCCTGTCAACTTGTGTGCAGGACCAGGTGAAACAGCCTAGCAGGATAAAACACAATCCCCTAGTAGTAAGGGGATTTCTGGGACATTCCTTTCCCTCTTGCCCAGAGCATATGTAAACATCCTCTGGAGGCAGTCTGACTCTAGTGAGCATGTTTGTTGACTTCCAGGGACACACAGGTGGTATATCTGTCCCTCGAGGGAAAGGAGCAGGGTTTCTCCACTATGGCACATAAACACAAGAGAGGGATGCTGCACATAGAATATCTCATTTGTTTGCCATGGATTGTGATCCTCTGACCATGAGGAACTAAGACCCACTAGTGAAGCTATGAAGCTGATCTTGTTCTATCTTGTCTTTATGTGACTAAAAGTCTTTCTATTCGAGTTGTGTTTTTGCTGAGGACACCAAAACCTCTATCAGAGTGAGTTGTCATCTCTCCAAGTATCTCTCCTCCTGACCCAGAGTGATTTTCTCCCTGAAGGAAATTAAGGGCTTGGCTGGAACTTCTTTACTGATAAGCAAGTATATATCCTGACTTCATTTTTCCTCAGAAGGAAGAAGAAACCTGGAAATTCTGAGTGGTTCTCCCCAGGGGCCTGTCTCCAGTCTTTGAATATTACTGAAATCAGCCAGGGCAACCAACATTTTTGATGTGCAAATTTTCTGTTTGGATTCCCTAGGTCTTTTAGTATTATATCCTCTCCATCATTTTTTAAGCATTCTTTTAATGCTTCCACTAGTTTTATTCATTTCCATGCCCAAATAGTTGTAAATTTCATGAGAATTGCTTGAGATAAATTGAGGGTAAATGATTTCACTAGTTCACAACTAACCTGAAATGTAGAGATGGGCAGGATGCAATATGTTTTACTCACACATGTTCATTATTTACCAAATGATAAAAATTTGTTTTTGAGTTAAGACTTCTTTGAGGGCTCATCCTTTGCTTGAATTAGTTTTACAAGCTGCTATCTAGAAACTCTACAGATATCTTTCCGTCTGGTTCTCCTTTTCCAATTCATTTTATTTACCAAGCTGTATTTGAATTCATATACCTTGAAAGGTATATTACTGAGGTTCTTTAGGCCTAATGAAAAGATGCTTCTCGCATGTTTGACTCTCCAGAATAATTAATGTGTACAGTTTGGTGAAGTTTTTGTGCCTGTTCACGTGTATATATATTAAGAACAAAAATTATTTTAGAGTTTTTGGTTTCTGATCCTGAAATGGATGTGTAGTCTCACTTTTAGGTTCAAGGGTTATTTCTATTTCACTGGTAACCTCAGTTGCTAATCTGCTCTTTGTAATTGATGGCAAACAAGCCCAGCCATGCCAGAAGTGTGATCCATATGCTTATTCAAGGTATTGTTCCTGCTTTGACCAAGTATGATTCAGCATTTACACATCTATTTGATGATACTTCTGTGCTAGTCATGAAAATTTATCTTATTGTATGTCAATACCTGATGGCAGAATTGCTGGATCTTAGTTTTGGTACCTTCAGTAGATATTGTCAAGCAGTATTTCAAAGTGTTTGTAAATTTTACACTACAAAGTACAATATATGGGTTCCAGTCCTCATATTGAAAATTTGATTCTTTTCCTCCCTTTTTCTTTTCTTTTGATTGATCTTGCTAAAGATTTCTCATTTTTATTTCTTTCAAAGAACCAATAGTTGGTTTTCTTACTATTCTCTATTTAGCACTGTTATTTACCAATGTCATTGATTTCATTCCTTAATTTTATTATATCATTATCTCTATGTTATTTGCATATAAATTGCTTTTGTTGTCTATAATCCTGTTGCCTAGACACCTAGATCCTAATATACAACTTAATTTATTAAACTTTAATATTTAAAATTTAAAAATTAAAATACAATTTAAAAGCTTAACCAATTAAAATAAATCCCTAGGCTTAATGCAATCCTCTAAAAAATGTAAAGCAGGTATTTTTTTTTTTTTAGATATTTAAGAACCAATTCTAATATTATATTGAAATTTAAATTATATGGATCAGGCCTCCCCCCCAACTTCTGTCATTCTCCAAATTTAACCTCTCCAGTTTCATTGAGTTCCTGTCCAGGGGTTACTGGGCCAATTATTCTCAGCAGGAAGGTCCCTTAGGAGGGACCTCAGTCCTTACCATATTATTTTTATTCACATAATTCCTCTGTGGTAATGCAGCATTTTGCTTTTGGTTTACTGAAGAGATCCTCAAATTCTAAAGGCACTCTGCCATCTGGCACTCCAGCATCTTTTATTTATTTATTTATTTTTTATTTTTAAAGATTTATTTATTTT
>PVKH010012212.1:0-17386 GCA_004027955.1 Chaetophractus vellerosus | reverse complement strand
TTTATTTTTTTTTTTTTTAAAGATTTATTTTATTTTATTACATATCTCCCCTTCCCCCCGCTGCAGCGACGCGCCGAGATTGGACACTGCGCAGGCGCGGCTTTCCCCGCTTGTGGGCGGTCTCTGCGTCTGTCCACGGCCGGCTTTTCAGTTCACTGGTGGCTGGCTGCGCTCCATCCGTGGAGACCTGCCCTGCCCGTGGCGGCTCTTGCCCTGTCCGTGGCAGCTTCTTGCCCTGCCGACGGCGGCTCCGGCCCGCCCATGGCGGCTTGCCATTCTCAAGGCGGTCTGCCCGCTAGGAGAGGTCCCCGGGAATCGAACCCGGGGCCTCCCATGTGGTATGCCGACGCCCTATCCACTGGGCTATTGAGCCGGCCCCATAATATACTTTAAATACTTACAGAATAACTCACACCCCACTTCCTTTTTATAGTCTAGATTTTACTTTCCCCTTTATCCTTTCAAAATACAGAAATAGTTATTATTTAAAAATGAACTTTAATTAAATTATCTTTTTTTCAGCTATTGCTTCTTTTATCCTACAATTCTCCTTAGGTTTATTTTTCTTTTCTTTTTTTTTTTTTTTAAAGATTTATTTATTTTATTACATATCTCCCCTTCCCCCTGCTGCGGTGAGGCGCCGAGAGTGGTCACTGCGCAGGCGTGGCTTTCCCCGCTTGTGGGCGGCTTCTGCTTCCATCACGGCTGGCTTTTTCAGTTCGCGGGTGGCTGGCTGTGCTCGATTTGCAGGCGACCTGCCCTGCCCGTGGAGGCTTTTGCCTGTCCGTGGCAGCTTTTTGCCCTGCCCACGGCGGCTCCGGCCCGCCCATGGCGGCTTGCCATTCTCAAGGCGGTCTGCCCGCTAGGAGAGGTCCCCGGGAATCAAACCCAGGGCCTCCCATGTGGTATGCCGGCGCCCTATCCACTGGGCTACCGAGCCGGCCCCAGGTTTATTTTTCTTCTTGCTGAAGTGCATACTTTAATAGTTCTTTTAGTGACTCTGTTAAGAGAGTGGTAAATTCTCTTAGTCTTTTCTTGTCAGAAAATATGTTTACTTATTTTTCCCACACCCTGAATGATATTTTAATTGGGCATTAAATTCTAGTTTGACTGTTATTTTCTTTCCTCACTTTGAATCTATGATTCTTTTGTGTTCTGGGACCTATTGTATGATCTGTTGTCCAGCTCATTAATGTTCCTTCATAGATATTTAGTTTTCCTTCTGGGTAGTTTTGAATATTTTCTCTTTATCTTAGCTGTTCTCTAGTTTAACCATAATGTGCTTTTTCTTTATAATCTGATTCAGTATTCAGAGTGTACTTCCAATTTGAGGATTCGATATTTCTTAAATTCTGGAAATTATTCTCTCTATTATATTCTTTTGGAAATTTTATTAGACAAAAATGGGAACTTCTTCATCTATATTCCTTGGTTCCTGTTATTTCATTTTTTAAAATTTCTTTGCTTTTCATGCTTCATTCTGTGTGAATTCCTCAATGCAGTTCTCCACTTTACTATTTTTCTATTTGAATGTGTCTGTGAAAATTTACCCTAGTTATTAAGTTTTTAAAAAATTTCAGTGAACATAGTTTTTTCATAATATTTTTATTGGTTCTTTTTCATATTTACCTATTATCTTTTCATTTCTGCCAGTTTTTGTATCATAAGAAGAATGTAAGTGTATTAGGGCAGGCTAAAGAGTTTTAACAAACAGATACTGAAATCTGATGAGTCAATCCCAATAAATTTCATTTCTCGGGCACAACATAGCACAACGCACTTGGACCAGCTCAGTGGGCAGGTCTCTTTCCTGCAGTGGTTCAGGAACTTGACGACCTTCTATCTTGTGGCTCTGTCATCTCTCAGAGCCGTTGTTGAGCTTAGTCACATTTCAGTAGAAATAAAGGTGTGAAAGGGGGAAGAGAGCCAAGAGGAGGCACAACTCTGTCTACTACTATTTGTAATAAAAAGCCCTGGCATAGAAGTGGCCCACACCAGTTCTGCTCCATACCGTGGACCAAAACTTACTCACATTGCCTCACCTCTCTGCCAGAGAAGCTGAGAAAAACAGTCTAGCCAGGGTCCCATGGATAAGGGGATAATGGAGTTTTGGTTGACAGCTATCAGTGACAGCTATAAGTGTACCCATTATTATTAATATTATTCTTCTTAAATGGAAGTTATTCTTACACACTCCTTTTGAACATCAAAATATATATCGTGAAAACCTTTGTGAAGCTTTTCTATAAAATAATTTATTTTCAGCTCTACCACTATAAAATAATATATAATTCCACCTGGAGTGAATTATATTCCTATTACAGATTTTGCTGTTTTTTTTCTTGTCATTTGAATTTTTTTCAGTGTTTTGGATATTGGATTATGTATTTATTTTTAAAGAGGCTGTTTGTTTGTTTGTTTGTTTATTTATTTATTTATTTATTTATTATCTCCTTGTGGCTCATCCTCTCTATCCAGTTATTTTTCATGTGACTCTAATTCAGATTCTAAGGCTTCCATTCTAAAGTCATTTCTATAAGGCACTTGGAACTTTGTCTTGTGGTAATATTGGCAATATTACAGCTTAAGTTCCCAAGCCAGTAGGTGGCTTGGCTTAGTCTCCTGTTCAGAAGACTGTGTCTCAATACTTCCAAATCCTTAGACCCACAGCTTTCTATAAAGTTTATGCTCAGTAGGTAAATGATCAGCATTGTTATTTCACAGTCACCTTTTAAAAATCTATATAGATGTATCTGAAGCCAAAGGCTAATGCTCTGCATTCATTACAGGCTCCTTTATAACTATATTAATCTGCATGAAACACCTGCCCATAAACATTAATAGTACTAATTATGAGTGGATGATCTAATAACAGCAAGATTTAAGTGAAAATATATGCATTAATACAATACAGCATTTTGCTCACTTTTAGAGCATATTACAGTCAACATTGAATTTAATCTTCTATGTATTTGCCCCCTCATTCTTAATTCATATGATTGTTCAAAATCTGATTATCTAACATTCAGGAAAAACCTTACATGCAAAAAGGATTCTAATAAGAAATGACTGAAAGGAATGAACTAATGTTTTGCATATTGAGGGTTGAGTGTGAGAATTAGAAAGGAATTTTGAATATTGTCCAAGTCTAACCTCTTTATTTTACAGATATTTATTCAGAGAAACAAAGATGTTAAATAAATTGCCCAAGCTCATATAGCTAATTAGTATTGGAATTAAATATCATGGCTCAAAAGTCTCAGTCAAGTGTTTTCCCTGTTTACTAGGTATACCCCTAATATGAGACTTCCCAGTAGTGGAAACATAAATTCAAATTCAATATAGATTTGATATTGGAAATACAACTGTGAACAAGTCAGTACAGTCTCTGCTCTGCACAGAGGAAGTGTATAGTCCCCCCTTTAGATAATTTGTAAAGAAGCTGGGACTAGAATCTAAGTCTCCAAATGGCCTCCTGTTTTTTTTGTTTTGTTTTGTTTTACGAAGTTCTGGGTTCACCTGGTACCTCGTACATGGGACACAGGTGCTCAAACCACAGAGCTATACCCACTCTCCATCCAAATGGCCTGTTGGGTTCTCTTTTTATTCCATAATGCTTCCTCTTGTTCTCAATAAAAGCAAATGAGAATTCAGCATAAATGGTGAATGTGACCATAAGAATAAAAGTATCATTATAAATTATATCTTTGGGGAAGAGGCTTCTAATTAGCAGATGGCATAGCTTTTTAATGTTAAAAACGATTTAATGAAATCTATTTAATTGTGAATTAAATTATCACTATAATAGTGTATTGTGATACAAAATGATAATAACATTTCTGGTAATAAAAATAATAAGATAATTTATTAACTACACATCTTAGAGTATAATACATTTCTAAAATAGAGTAATAATATTTTTCACCTCCCATAGTTTTTCTCCAATAACAGCTTTATTGTAATATAATCAACATGCCATAAAGTTTGTATACTTTTTAAAAGTATACATTTTAGTGGCTTTTAATATATTTGCAGAGTTGTACATCTATCATCACTATCTAATTTTTTAAAAATGTGTTCTCAGCACTTTTTTTTAAAGATTGATTTATTTATCCCCCACCCCTCGCCACTTGCGCTAGCTGTTTGCTCTCTGTGTCCATTCACTGTGCCTTCTTCTGTGTCTGCTTGTCTTCCTTTGTGGCCTCATCCTGCTTCGTCATCTGCAGGCACGGGCCGTCAGCTCTCCACGGGCGCAGGCCGGCTTTCCTTCACCAGGAGGCCCTGGGAATCGAACCCAGGGCCTCCCATATGGTAGACGGGAGCCCAATCGATTGAGCCACAGCCGCTTCTCATCATATCTAATTTCAGAACATTTTCATTGCCCCAAAAAGAAACCCCATACCTACTGTCATCATTCCCCATTACCCTCTCCCCCCAGCCGCTGGCAACTGCTAATCTACTTTGTTTCTATGAAATTGCTTAATTCTGGACATTTCATATTCTTTCATTTAGTATAATGTTTTCAAGATTCATCCAACTTCACTTGCATATATCTACTTCATTCCTTTTTTTTTTTTTTCTTGTCAAGCAGTTTTCCACTGTATGGAATATTATCCATACATCAGTTGACTGACATTTTTTTCACTTTTGACTATTGAGTAATATGGCTATGAACATTTGTATACACGGTTTTGTGTGGACATGTGTTTTCAATTCCCTTGGTATACTTAGGAGTAGAATTGTTGGGTCATGCAACAATTCTATGTTTAACATTTTGTGGAACTGTCAAGCTATTTGCCAAGGTGGCTGTACCATTTTACAACCCACCAGCAGTGTATGAGTGTCCCGATTTCTTTGCATCCTCACTAACACTTGTTATTGTCTGTCCTTTTATTTTAGCCATCCTAATGGGTATGAAGTGTTATATTGAGATTTTGATTTTGATTTTCCCTAATAGTTATATTGACGTTGAGCATCTTTTCATGTGTTAATCAGCCTGCAAGTCTTCCTCAGAAGAATGTCTACTCAAATATTTTACCTATTTTTAAATTGGTTTGACTTTTTATTGATGATTTGTAAGAGTTCTTTTTATATTCTGGATACAAGTCTTTCATCAAATATATGAGTTGTAAAAATTTTCTTTCATTCTTTGGATTATATTTTACTTTTCCTGATAGTATAAACAATATATTTAGTTTATAGTAACGCTATCATGCAATATTTGTCCTTTTGTGTCTGGCTTGCTTCACTCAACATAATATCCCCCAGGTTCATTCATGTCATCATGTTGAAGCATAAACTTAAAAAAATTTTTGAAGTCCAATTTATCTATTTTTTATTTTGTCACTTGTGTTTTGGTCTTATACCTAAGGAAATATTTCCTAATCTAAGGTCATGAAGTTTTCCTCCTAAGCTTTCTTCTAAAAGTTGAATATTTTTAGCTCTTACATTTAGGCATTTGATCCATTTTGAGTTGAGTTTTGTGTATGGTGTGAGGTAGGAATTCCAATTCATTCTCCTGAATGTGGATATCCAGTTGTCCCAGCACCATTTGTTGAAAAGGCTATTGTATTTCCTATTGAGTTATCCTGACACCCTGATAAAAAATCAATTGGCATATGTAAGCGTTTATTTCTGAGCACTCAATTCTATTCCAGTGAAGTATATGTCTAGCTTTATGCCAATACCACACGCTCTTTATTAGTGTAACTGTATTACGTTTTGAAATTGGGGAATTTGAGTCTTCAAAATTTGTTTTCTTTTTCCAAGATTGTTTTGGCTATTCTAGGTCCCTTGACTTTCCATATGAATTTTAAGATCAGCTTGTCAACTTCTGCAGAAAAACCTTCTGGTATTTCAATAGGAATTGCACTGAATCTGTAGCTCAGTTTGGGGAGTATTGCCATCTTAACAATGTTAAGTCTTCTCAATCAACATGGAATATCTTTTCATTTATTTAGGTCTTAATTTTTTACTAATGTTTTGCAGTTTTTAGTGTACAAGTCTTGTATTTCTTTTGTTGAATATAATCATGGGCAGTTTATTCTTTTTTTGCTGCTCTTTTAAGTGGAGTTATTTTCTTAATTTTATTTTAGTATTGTTCATTTCTAGGGCATAGAAATACATTTAATTATTGGATATTGATCTTGTACCTGCAACCTTGCTGAATTCATTTATTAATCCAATAATTTTTTATGGATTCCATGGGATTTTCTATACACAGTTTCAAAGTTTATTTACTCAGACTGCCTAATATGAGAAATATCCATACTGTGAATTAGGAATGTACATAGCCCAATTATCTCACATTATTGCTTCATTCATTCAGTATGTTTGCCATGCTCTACAGATATTGAAGATACAGAGGTAAACATGACCGATACACTCCCTGCTCTCACAAAAATAATTAAATTTTATTATATGGCTTTTTGTACTGTTTCTGGGAAGCACAAAATACCATAACTATATAAGTAGGTATCCAATTATATATATATATATACACACACACACATATAAACACACATATGTATATATATAATTGTAGTGTGTGTATATATATATATATATACACAAACATACATACATATGTGCACATATATTTTTCTGGGGTTATATTTGTATGTAATTTTATATCCTCAGATTATGATTCCAAAATAATTTTTTAAAAATATAAAGGTAATGCATGCAGACTGTTCACACTGTCTTTTGTTTTCTAACACGTGGCTCTGAAACATAGTATATAACACATACCTCTGGTGGGCTTGGTGAAACACACATAGCCAGGCCCCCCTATCAGAGTTTCTGACTCATAAAATGTAAGGCAGGGCCTAGAATGTGCATTTCTTAGAAATTTTCCAGTGATGATGAAGCTGCTGGTTCAGGGACCATATCTTGAGAACCATGGGGCTTTTATAATATTTTTTTGTGTCAATATGCATAAGGCATGCATATTTTTGGTTGCTTTTTTTTTTACCACAGGAATTATGGGTGCTCACTGAACTGGTGGCACCCACTCCGAAGATGGCAGGTCAACCTTCACTTGGTGTTGGAGTCGTGGAGGGCTCACTTTGGTAACTGAACTAATAAATCCCACCTCTACAGTCCAGCAAGTTTTCTGTTTAGGCTGAAAATTGCTCTCCTCAGGAGATTGCTTAGCCCAATAGATGAGAAAATCCTTCACACAATGTCATGATCTAATGAGATTACTCTTTAACCTTCAATTTCCAGTAACATTCCAAATGCTAGGGAACTATTATAACCGCAGCACAGTCATAAACGTGTACTAATGATCTCTCAGTGACAAATGTATTTGAAGTAAGAACCATTAGGTAGAATAAGAATTTTAGATACACTATTTTGATTAATTCTAGGAATTTGTGGTTTAGCCTTCATATGTGCTTCTGCATTTGTGTTCCCATATATCATTTTTTAAATGAAAAAATCAATACAACATCATTGGGTTTTCCAAAGAGTTTACAGTTACAACCAGTAGTTAGATGATATTATCTCTAATGTTTGAGAATGGTAGAGGTCAATGGGAAAAGGCAAAAACTTCAACATTAGCCCAATAGGAGCCTCACCTGAATTACCCACATCATTTTTCTCTATTTTCTTCTCTGCTTTGGGATGGAGGTCTAGCTCCGGAAAAGCATTAAATTACCTCTGGCAATACTGAAGTGATGTAAACAAGGCACACCCTAACACTTATTAGAACTTCTGTATCCTTTCTTTCACCTTGCATTATTCTCCTTTGTGTTGAATAAAGGCACATGGCTAAGAGAAAAGTTATTCATGAAGTCTACTTGGTCACATACTTCCTCGCTGCCTGGCTAGCAGAGAAAGGAGTCTAATTTGCTGATGATTACAATTACGAGGGAATGATCCATTACATTAACTTTAATGAGCTGCAGCAGGTCACTTGGTTACGGATGGTACCATGCAAAGGTTGCAGTTCAGGGTGATATGAAATCCCTGACAGCCATCCTCCTGACATTTGTGCAGTGGCCAGAACAAAGGAAGGATCACTAGTTTGCAGTCAGAGAAATGCTGAACCTCGCTGCATCTTTCCGTTTGGACAAGCTTTAGTGTTACTATCTAAAGAACTTAATAATTTATAAACGGAGCTTATGTAACGGGCAGTTATGATGCACAGCATTAACTTAGAAGTGGTCTTGTAGTTGAAGGGATGATAAAGAGTTTCTACATATATTATGTTTCCTCTCACTTGATTTTAAGGGTACATTTAAACTTCAGCCAGTAAATTCAGAAGCTCTGAAAACCAATTAATGATTTAGTTAAAAAGTCTGCAGCAGAATTTAATAGACTGGCTTGTCTCTTTGAGCCTGAGCAAGACATTTCTATGTGGAACTTTCCATTTTAAGATATATTAATATTTTAAACAATAGAGAGATGAAATATAAGCCCTTCAAGAAGACGAAATGATAGAGGGGCAAAGGAAGAGCATTTGCTTTATCTTACATTGTAAATTTGACCATAAGAACTCTCGGTCCTGTTATATTTTTCTCGTTGAGCAATAAATTAACAGAATATTAAGGCTTACATAACAATCAGTAAACTGTGAAAGAATGTGCTTGAAAAACTTCTAACTTTTCAAGGACAAGTCTTCTATCTTGTAATAATCAAATAAAAATGAAAGCTCAAAAGCACACTGCTTTTCTCAAACCTACATGGTTTAAGAAAGTCTATTGGATTAACTGCAATCATTTTGGGACTGGTGACTGAAAAAGCTAGCTTTCCTTACCCCTAAGTAGAAAACATCTATATTTTAAAAACACGAGTGGGTGAGGGGGTGTTCCAAAGGGAATGTTGGGGGGAATAGAGTCAGTCTGAAAAAAGAGTCCATTTGGATAGCACTTCAGCATAGCCATAAATCTCTAGCAACCTCTCCATTCAAAAGGATAAGCATATCATAGGTGAAGAACACTCACCTAGTGAGTTCAAGCTCACAGCAATCTTCCTTAACCATTATCATAAATTGATAGCTTGGCAAGGGAGACATAACTAACAAATTCATTGTTTGAAACAACTCTTTAGACAGAATTTCTCTCCCAGTTTCTATTTATACATGTGCTGTTGCACTTATTCATATTTTTATTTCCAAGGCTTCATTTTTCACTCAGTATAGTTATGCTTATCACACTTATTTTGCCATTGCATGCCCGATAAATTTCCCATTTCTGTCTGCAAAGAGAAAACAGGAATGTAGGAGTGCATGGTTGCGAAGTTTGACTGGTTAAGCGAAGTCTCCTTTAATTTGGGTACAAACACTTTGGCCAGGGCTAATTGCGGGCCAGTCTCTTACATCCTCCAAATTAAGTGTCTAATTGTTCCCACAATGGTATAATTGTGGCTGCAATTAACTGCAGGTGCAATATTTGCACCTGCATCTAATAGAGGGACAAAGCCACCCAAAACAAGTTGCCTAAGCAAAGTCTTAGAGCCATTGACTTATAGCTCTGCAAACACTAGAAGCTGCCTCCTTAAAAATGAAAGACACCACTTAATATCCTTTAATGTTGACAGAACTTACCTTAGAATATTATTCTTTGCATTTTGTGTTACTGTGTATAATTTCTACACACCAGAATAGAGTATATCTGGGCATTTCTATTTTTTCTTAACTTGGACAAAAGCTTTGTTAAATAGATCCTGAAAAGAACAGATGCCACTCTGGGTGTACTTCTCAATGCTACCCATTATCCTTCATGGATGGAAAGCCTCATTTCTGCAAAGAGGGAATAAAGGAATGAAGAAAAGGTTTTGTCTTATGGTGAAGAGCCATGCTTTGGGGACCAGCTATCTCAGATACCTCTTAATTGTGGATATATATTTACATAAGATTTAGCAAGTGAGAACAAGACTTATGGGCTCACATAGGTATCTGGTTAGTATCTATAGTATTTTTGCCTAATGCTCATTTTCAAGAGCCCAGCCGTATTTTCTAGTTCAGAATCACTATCCCTAGTACTTAGCACAGTGCTGTGTGAACAAGTATTACATATTTGCCAAACACATTTTTTGGATGAAACTGAAGCTATTGAAATGACGTAGTCTGTGAGCCATTTATATAGTTCTAAGCAAATCGATTTTAACTTTCTCTTCTTATCCCTTCTCTGCCCTGACTTCCTTTACTTGCAAAAGGATGAATCCACCATTTTAATTTTTTCCTCATATGTTTCTCCTGGGGCTGCTAGCATACCTGGGTTGGGGTAGGTATTAAAGTAGTAGCCTTTCTGATGAATCGTGCTGGTTAGTGACAGCCCATGGCACAGTTTTGAATGGGGTATAGCTCAGAGTCAGAGGCAGAGAGTCAGTACTCTCTTGAGAGCTGGACATGGGGAGGAGGTTGTGCAGAGCACATGTGGTCTAATGTTCAGCTGACACTTTCTTTCCTACCTTGTAACTATTTCATGACCAATGAAGCTTGCATCACCAGGCCGGAGAGGAGGAAAACATGGATATTTCTCAATAGTTTGACGTCTGACATCCCCGGTTGACCTGCATTTCACTAACATAAGGTCACAGCTCAGAATGGAAAAGGCTGGATAGGCTAAGAACTATCTGGGGTCTCACAGCTTCTTGGTGGATCACAAATTAATGAACCAGAATACTTGATACAGGCCAATGGTCAGGATTCTCACTTACAACTTATTAGGTAATCATTTATTAGGGCTTTATTAAGTGGATACACATGTTTACAATTCTTAGCAGCTATCAAAAAGATTCTAGTCTTTGGCTGTGGAACTGTTGCCACTGAAGACTTCTTCAAGAGAGTTGTCATAATATTCTGTAGGAATAACACAGGGATATTTTACAGTCCCCAAACCTCTGAAAAACATTTAAATAATTGTGACTACTTTTAAATCTTCGTGGAAGACATGAATATCTTTTTCGTATAATATCAAGTTAGGATAATGATATGGACATAACTGATGCCAATACATTTTTGAGAAGAATCCTTTTTCTTCATTCATTTCTAGGAATAAACTACTGTGTTTTTTAATGTTCTCATCTCTTTGGGAAATCATATTACCCATGGAACATAAAAGTTTATAACATTAATAGATGTTCCAAGGAATTCAGTGTACTGGCAGATATGATATAGAGTGTTCAGTAGAACATTATGGGTCCTGGGTTCTAATTCTGATTTCCTATGATTGAATAACTCATTTTATCACCGGAATTTTTTTTTTCTGTATCTGTAAAAGAACCCCTAAGGAACTTAATTTCCATATTTATAAAATATAAGTCCATAGTCTGATCTTGCCTAAAGGGACACCAGGAGTTGTTGAAACCATTTCTGTGCCTTTATAGTTCATTCACACACACTTGTCACTAGAGGTGATCACTATAAGTATCTAAACAATGATTAAAATGACTTTTCTTCCTCCAGTGATAGATTAACGTGCCTATGCGATGGCTTTTTTAAAAGTTCAAATCTGTAGCTGGAATATCTTCAGAGATGGTAGTAATGTTCTCATGTCATGCCTTGGAAAAAAATTATCATCTTTAAAAATGAAAGATATACATCCAATTGGTTATTAAATCCTCATATTCCTAACTCTCAATATGGCGGCTGTAATGGGCTCTGTGGTATGCTCCCCAGACCCCTTCTTCAGGACCAAGACATTCATTCCCTCAGCTGTCAGGACTATTGGCTGCTGAAGCTCTTAGCTGAGACCCTTTCCAGCAATTGCTCTTTGCCAAAGGGAGCTGCCTTGCTCAAGGTTACACCCTCTCTCCCGAGAAAGCACACATTCAGTGAATGGGTAAGGCAGGGGTATAGTGCTCTGACCCCTTTGCCTCAATATGGGACAGCTCTCAAGGCCCATTCCAGCTCCAGAGTTCCTTATGGGATTGACTGAGATCTTTGCTTCAGCTTCTGCTTTTCAATTAAACTTCTTCTTCTCCCCAATCCTGCTTCCTTCACCCCTTTATCAATCTTGAGAGCACTCCCCAATAATGTACCTGCATTCAGATCTCTCTCTCAGAGGCTGTATCTCAAGCAACTCAATAGGAATACAAAATCCAAGAGAGTGTATGAGCTGTTAGATGTTTCCTTTAACTTTCATTCTCTTTTGCAAACACTGCTCATTTACTGTGTTTTTTAAAAAGCCTGTACATTCAGACTCTGCAGATGGGCCATTTTAGTAGAACTTCTGTTAATATATTTCTAAATCTTTTAGTGCTAAGCCAAGCACCTAATACTAATTCTACTAGGCTATTGCTAGGCCATGAGATTATTGCCCAGAACAGACTTAGAAACAGCATGTGTTGAGAGTGGAGGAGTTAATGGGGAAGACCATCTTAGTGAGCACACACTAAACCATCTGCAAGACTTCATATCTCAGAATACAAGTGACCCGGTGACTGCACTCTCTAAACACAAAGGGAAATGTTTCAAAAGTCAGATGCCAAGAATGATTTGTTTTGCACTTAGTAAATCCCTTACAAAGCAGTAAAAAAAATATGGATTCATCTCCTAGAAGGTTTGCCACTCTGTCATGCATACATGGATATATGGCCCTGAGGGATTCTTCTATTTTCTGGGAAGATGAATGGTACATGGAACAACCAAAGCTTGGCATTTACAAGTTTTGGGGAAATGATTTGGGGATTTCTGAAGAATAGCTTTGGGTATGTTATAAAGAGGTTATAAGGCAGAGATATCAGAAAGAGATTAATAGAAGGGAGAACAACAGGAAGGGATCATGCTCTAGTTTCAGGCCACATTGGCCTTCTGATTTCATCATCCATCCACCAATCCATCCTTCAACCCATCCATCCAACCATCCATTCATTCATTTATCTATTTATTCAATATATACTTGGCTGGGCTAGAAATATTGGTTGTTCGGACTAGCACTCATTATATGGTGAACATTCATAAATTTAAATGTCTGCCAACTCAACCTAACAAAAGCTCAGATGTCTAAATGCCTTATTACTACAAACCTGTATCACCCCCCTACTAATAAAATAGAGCATGAGGGAAATGAAAGACTAGTTTTGTGACAACCTCCGGTGCCCTGGCAAGCTAGTTTGCTAGGGATATTTGGTGTAGAGTGGCACTTAGTTAAATAATTTAACATAGTAAGAGAGCTGAAGGAAAGGAGTTTGCTAGACTTTCTGAACTGTGGCAATACAGGGTGGGAGAGCTACAGAATCAAGTTTTGTTTTGGTAATATCCCACTTGAGAACAGAGAAATCTATGTGTAAATAAAACAGGAATTGGATTTGCCCGAAGTTTGGAGACTTTTGTGACTCATTTCTGTTGTCCTTTCTTGCACATTGGTGGCCTCAGCAGTTTCACTGTCTTCCTTCAGGTACATTGTCATGGTGGTAGTGGTGGCAGAAGCAGCTCTGGAAAACCTACAAACAAACTCACTGATTGTATCCCATTGACTGAACTGTGTTAAACAATGGGTATACAGTAATACGAGTAAGACAGACAAAGTTTCCTGCTCTCAAGTGGTGATGATATGTTACTGATCAAGAGATTTGGTGAAGCAAGACCACAAATACTGCATGACTATAAATACATTTGCCTATAAAGTTCTGGTTAGGTTTTGTGTGGGCAAGAATGTTTTGACTACTTAGGATAGTGTTTGACAGTATATGGGGAAATGCACTTAGGAGTCAGTGTAGTAGTAGATTTATGATATGTGTGAGATGCATGATTGATATTGGCGTTTCTGCAGTCTAATTGTAGAAATAATGATGTTTATGTTCTTCTTGAAGTTCGATACGTAAAACGGTAGTATATGCTCAGTTTTGAACCAGAACGTTTGAGGAGTAAGAGCCATATAAATCATCTTTTGCTGCATGCTAGCTGTCTCAGCACTTGTTTATCACCAAATGTCAGGTGGGAAGTCACTGACAACTACAGAGCCATAAAATATAGGCCACAGTGACTCTTAGCTTCTGGACCCCTGAGAGTAGGTTTTGTCTTTTCTTCCTGTATTCTGGGAGCAGGGCATCCATGTTGGTGCCTCAGGAACCAATTGTCAAGGAAGCATGTTCCTACTAGAAGGTGGGTTGTCAGGGTTAGCTTTAATTAGGGGAGCCAGTAACACTGGTGAGATATTTTGTCAAATGACTTGGCCCTGCAGAATCCTGTGAGTTGCTTAACAGGCAGGAGTCCTTCTTAGGGCAGGGCAAGTCATACTTTTGGACATTACCTTTGGGTGGAAGAGAGGTAATTGGGATATAAATAATTGCAGCAATCTTCCAAGACCAAGATGATATTTTTGATAGCATTATGAAACTGTACAAAACTATATAAGCATCATTATGACTGTGGCACTGTAAGTGCCAATTTTTTAAACCTTGTAATTAAATCTGTTCCACGTAAGAGTTAATTCATTGTATTCATCTTCTGCCTGTCACTTATACCTGCACTTTATAAGGCTTGTATCAAAGTAGCTTATAGGTTTATAAAGTTGTTTTTTAAATATTTTATTTTATTGGTTTTAGAGTTTAATCTCTGAGGAGACATGGTTTATAAGCTTTTGAGTTACATGAGACAGTGCGTACTACTTAAGTAGTCAATTTGTATTATTTGATGAGGATGATTTTTGACTTTGATGGCTTGACATATAAATAGGAGGAGGTATTATTATTAATCCTTTCCCCACAAGGATCCTTCCATCTGATTGCATTCAATAATGTTCCATGAAAGTAACTGACCTCAGAGCTCTGTGGAGAGAACTGAAAGAAGTAGAAGACTGGTGAGATCAAAAGACCATGAATCTGCTTTGGTAACAAGCTAGAACTCAAAAAGGATAACATCATATGAAAGAATATCGTGTAACTGATAACCTCACTTTAGTCATTCTTTAGGAGTCACTGAATTCAACTGATGAACTGGAGAGAGTATGAATATATGTACATAGTTTTTCTTTTGGTCAATGTAAATTTTAGGAAGCAAGTGCAGACATCTAGGATGCTTAACAATCTTTTGGAAAACGAAATAATCATCTTGAGTAGATATGTGATTTATTTATATTGAGGTTCAGTTACTTAGATGTTTTTTTAATCTGTAACAATAAGCTTTATTTTTAGAGAAGTTTTAGACTTACATTTACAAAAAAATTACACCAAAAGTATAGGAAATTTCTATATAACCCTCCCCCACAACACATACATAGTTTCTCCTATTATTAACATCTTATACCAGTGTGGTACGTTTTTTACAATTGATGAACCAATATTGAAGCATTGCTACTAACCAAAGTCAATAGTTTATGGTTTACACTTTGTGCGGTACAGTTTTATAGGCTTTAACAAATGTATAATGTCATGTGTCTGTCATTACAGTATCATACAGAACAATTTCACTGCCCTAAATATGTCCTGTGTTCCACCTACTCATCCAATCCCTCCCTTCTAAATCCCCGGCAACCATTATCTTTTTTTTTTTTTTTTTAAAGATTTATTTATTTTATTACATATCTCCCCTTCCCCCCGCTGCGGGGACGCGCCGAGAGTGGTCACTGCGCAGGCGCGGCTTTCCCCGCTTGTGGGCAGTCCCTGCGTCTGTTCACGGCCGGCTTTCAGTTCGCGGGTGGCTGGCTGTGCTCCATCCGTGGGCGACCTGACCTGCCCTGCCTGTGGCGGCTCTTGCCCTGTCCGTGGCAGCTTCTTGCCCTGCCCACGGCGGCTCCGGCCCGCCCACGGCGGCTTGCCATTCTCAAGGCAGTCTGCCCGCTAGGAGAGGTCCCCGGGAATCGAACCCGGGGCCTCCCATGTGGTATGCCGGCGCCCTATCCACTGGGCTATCGAGCCGGCCCCCATTATCTTTATATCGATGTTATAAGTTCTCCCATTAACATAAGAAAAAAAGTGCAATAACAATAAATCTACTTTGGTCTGTGGTTACAGCCCCTCCCCCCATGTTTGTTCATTTTCAACAATGAGGGATTTGTGAGGATGTCTGCTCTGACTTCTTGAGGCTGAGCAGGGACTTAGATATTATGGGACAGATGGGAGGAAATGTTTTACTTGTAGCTGTAGATACTTCTTGTTTTTTGGGATGGGACTTGTCCATCCATCATCATCATTATGTTGGCTGTTCAGGGCAAACTTAAAGAATTGGAGAGTAGGTGTTGATCGCAACTCTGCTGGGATTCAGGGCTCAACCAGCATATGAACAATCTGAAGATTTAACTCTCTGAGAGATATATTTAATGGGCATATTGAAAATTGAAGGAGTAGAAGAATCCTTAGTGGGGGAATTATAAATGAGTATAACTATGTTATATTGGGAAAAAGATTATCACATATTCCTAGATAGAGCCCATTGAAGGGGTATTGATTCATGAGGGTGTGTGCCTTGCTTCTGGGTGTCTGGACATCCTTAGACCCCTCAGGAGCACTCTTGTTTGAGGCTTTTTTTTTTTACTATGGTTGTTAGTGAAATCTGCCTGAGACCTGTATTAGTGTAACCTCCAGAATGACCTCTCAACTCACTTTGAAATCTCTTAGCTATAAAAACTCTTTTTTATTTATTTAATGTTTACTACTTTTGGTCAAGGACTTTTTCCAAATGCATCGCTGGTTAGCCCTTGGTAATAATCCCTTGGTGCAGGGATGCTCATCCCTGGGAGTCATGTCCCATGTCGGGGAGAAGGTAGTGTGTTTATTTGCAGACTTTGGCTTAGAGAGAGGCCACATTTGAATGACAAGGAGGTTTTCAGGAGGTAACTCATAGACATTAATTATAATTAGGCTAAGTTTTATTTTTCATGTCTAAGTATTTCTGGAAACTAGTCAGAGAATGGTCAATAAGGGGATACCTCAAAAGGAAAACTATATTGAATTGGGAACTGAACAAGCATTTTCTGACCAAAAAAACCCAGTTATTATTAGAATTTAATTTCCAACAAGGAAAATTTTCCCCTTAAATACATATATATATAAATTTATTGAACTATATCAGTCATATATAAACATGCATAAACAATAAGTGTACAGTAATAGTTGTGAACTTACAAAACAAACATACATAATATCATACAGGTCTCTCATACTTCACCCTACCAACAATACCTTGCATTGATGTGAAACATCTTTAACTAATGATTAAAGAGCATCCTCAAAATATTACTACGAACCAAAGTATCTTACATTTGGTGTATTTCTCCCCCAACCCACCCTATTATTATTATTATTATTGTTCTAGTCAGGGTTCTCTCGGGAAACAGAATCAACACGAGATCTCTGTTAAAAATATAAGATTTTATAAGAGTCTCTCACGTGACCGTGGGGATACACAAGTCCAGGTTCCGCTGGCAGGCTGCAAGCCAGGGGCTCCGATGAAAGACTGATGAAGGGTCCTCGATGAGTTTGCTCCGATGAAAGACTG